>JBBPKD010000004.1:0-84596 GCA_038089075.1 Singerocomus inundabilis
CCAACGACCGATCTCCAACGCTCCCCCCTCCCCCTCAGATCCCATCCTCGTAGACCGCCCCTCCACCCCTCACCGCCCATCCCATGCACCGAGGCAGCCCCCCTCCAGTCCCTGGCTCTCCACAGACACCGCCCACGCAGTATGGCCATCCGAGCATTCCCCGACAGACTCTCCCCCCGTCTCCCCGCTCAACACCGATCCTGTCCACGCACGCTTCCACAAGCGTCCACGCATCGACACCAACCACCTCCCCAAGTCTCACCCACGTCCATCCGAAAGACTCCTCTCCTCCCGAGCCTCCCTGCCCCCCACACCCTCCCGTCGCTCCCGTAGAAGAGCTGAACACCGCGAACCACTCTCCCCCTCTCCATCCTCTTCTCAACCCCCCGTTCTCAGAATCGAGCCCCATCTCTCCTCCGCAGGCAACTCCCATCCTGCCCTGCAGCCCCCTTTTCCGCACATAGACCTTGCCTCCCCGCATATACCCTCCCCACATCCGCTGATTAATCGACAGACGCTCAAGGAGTTAGATTTGAGTGCCATCTTGCGCAACCCACAACTTCGTACGTCCCCTACCCCCGTATCCATTCCATCTATTCACCTCTGTCAGGCCACGACCTCCTCTTCGACGCCGGTCTGCAGTTTAGACCCACATCTGGTCGGAAAAAGCGCGAGCTCTCGGATAGGTACTGGCTCGCCGTCGCACAGGAGCTCGAAAATGGGTGCACGTGTGTCTCCTTTGACATGCATTGGAGCCCATCGGAGTGTGTATGCGTCTGCCGTTGCGTCCCCCTCCCACCTCAAAATCCTGTCCTGACGTATTCCACCTCCCGTCGTGTTTTCACTCTCCGTATGCCTTCGCGTATTCGTCTCCTGCTCACAGAGTTTCTCGAAGTTCTTCTCTTCGTCATCCAACCTCTGACAAGTATCTCAGACACATATGCTAATCCTTCCACCTTTCAAGTACAGATCGAGAGACATGCTGCGCAAGCTGCGCATCTCCGATCCGTCTTTGACCCGGAGCTCATCCACCAGGAACTTCAGCATAGTCTTTTTGATCCCTCTGGGCTCTTTATCGTCATTGGTCAAACCCTGAAGAGCCACTGTGCGCCGATGCGTGATCGTGCCGTCGATGCTATGGTCGAAGTTGCAAAGTCCTGTGCGCCTGGAGGTGGGGGAAATAAAGCGGACGCCGTCAAAGCAGTGCGAATGTGTCTTGACATTTTGGAGCTCATGAAACTCGTCCGTTCGTCCGACAGGTTCTTCATTTTCCATGCTAACGTATGGATTAGGACATCGCCAACCATCAATTACAGACCCTACGCCCTTTTCTCATTGACAGTTCGGGTCAGTATGAACTCAAGGCTTTCAAAAGCCGCAAAGGATTAAGTTCGTCCCTTGACGTCACACGGGAATGGATCAAGTCATCCCACCGCCAGCTGCTCGCGTCACCTATTTTCGTCCACTCCTCCTTCCTGTCTGGGTCACTCCATTATGGTAACCTTTCGTACACGCAGAAAACATACGTCAGCGTGCTCAAGGGCCTGACGGACCTCGTTTTCAACCCACCCTCCCTCAGGCCATCAATACCGCAATCCTCGTCATCCACCGTCATCCAAGCCATGTGTCCATTGCCCTTGTACCCAGAAACCACCTATCTGGACAGCGCACGCCTACTGGTTTTAGCAGCTGACGCGGCCGATGCGGCAGTGATGTACATGTTTTTGCTGCTGTACCGCCAGCTCGTCTTCGCGGATGCCGGTGACTTGCCTGGCATCCCGCGAGATCAATCACGCGTGAGCGATGCTGAGCTCTTCAAACTCAAAAAGGAGATAAGGGATATCGCGTCATCGCACCTTGGGCAGTGCCTCAAATATGGAAACACGGGACAATCCCTTATTCCCGATGTCGACCGCGAAAAATGGAACAAGACAAAGCGGGACATCGTGCTTCAGGTTGCACTCCGAGCCAAGGAGGCGCAAGTCGGCTCTTCTAGCCGCCCACATTCATCAGTGGACGGACATACACCCCATTCGCATGCTCCCGATGAACGTGTGCTAAAGCTCGCCGAACGATGGGCTGAAACACATGTACGACCCAACTCGGCACTCGGTACCATGCTCAAGAACAGAATTCGTGACGCAGTATTCAACCAAGTCATTACTATCGCCTACCCACCTAGGGACTCGCTGGCCCTCCATATCAAGACCACTGAAAATGGGGCTTCCGTACCTTCAAGCTTGGCTTCAGGCATGGAGCCCCTTGCTGATGAGATACGCTCACTTGCAGAGCGACTTTCCCGCCTGGCGCATATACATCTTGGCGTTTATCTGCCGCTGTATGAACAAGAAGACATTTTATCCGCCATTACGACCGCAACTGCTTAGTTTTCTTGCCTTATTTTTAGACGTTTCTCCCTCACTAGTTATACCCACCATTGTTTCCATCTTGTCGGGCGTTCACTCATGGGTGCATTCTGATCGAGAATTTGAAGTAGCAGTAACCAACAGAATCAATTACCTTAGGAAATCGATAATACTATGCCATGAACCAAACGTTGTGACGTAGATTTGATAATGCTTGCCAAGAGATCACTAAGGATATAGATCTCGGAAATCACACAACCTTGCGTCGCTTCACACCTCTTCCCGAGTCGACTGGTCCTACTGGACGCCTCCTCTTGCCATTTGACCATTCGACGCTTTCGTTTCGGGAAAACGGGCGCATCTTTTTTTCCTTTTGATTCACCTTCTTTTGTTTCTTTTCCATCACTTTCTTTACTGCTTGCTTTCCGCCAACCGATGCGATGGCATTGAGGCGGGCTTTTTCCAAGAATTCCTTCTTCTCGGCTGCAAACATTTAAGATAAACAGTGAATCTGTCAGTGCCAAGAAGTTCGAGGCCGTGTAGTGGACTTACACCGTTTCATCCACCATCTAGCTTTCCCTCGTTTCCTCTTTTCCTTTTCTGTTTGCTGGGCGGCCTGAAGCGCTTCAAGTTCTACGCGCTCACGGTTGTCCAAGTTGACAGCGCTCTCCGCTCTCTTCATCGCAAATTCGAGCCGCTTCACTTCTTCTTCATGTTCCGCTTTCAGATGTGAGGGAGAACTCGCAAGAAGCTTGCGCGCGCGTTTCGTGTGTTCACGGAGTGTCGAAAGTTCACTATCGCGTAAATTTGACAAGAAGTCGTATTGTTGCTTGAACTTGGAGGGTTCGTAACGACCCACTGCATGCATGAAACGCGGGTCCCTTGGTTTCTGACAGCAAATGAATATATAAGTAAATAAAAAAAAAGGTCAACTGCCTGAAACACGTACTGGCAGCTTATCGTCAACGGCTACCCTATGACGGCTCACTGGCCGTTTGGACGTCGTTTCGGCTGGCCTGTTGG
This sequence comes from Singerocomus inundabilis, assembly GCA_038089075.1. Classification (NCBI taxonomy): domain Eukaryota; kingdom Fungi; phylum Basidiomycota; class Agaricomycetes; order Boletales; family Boletaceae; genus Singerocomus; species Singerocomus inundabilis. The sequence goes on from JBBPKD010000004.1 coordinate 3,390, forward strand.
ACATACAGAATGAGTACATGCGACATACATGAGAGGAACGAGCAGGCACCCACGCGTGCTTATTCGTTCGTTTGGATGGGACATGATTTGGTTTGGATGACTGATCTGATTTTTCCCTCTGCCTGTCTTTGGCCGAGTGAGGAAACAAGTCACCATCCTCCGATGCGCTGAAATCGCCCTCGGAGTGCTCTTCGGAATCCGACTCGGAGTCGTTGACTGCCCGAGCCAGGGCAAGAGAACGCTGAGCAATACGAAGTGTACCAAGGGGCAGCATGGAGAGGTCTGCAACAGTGACATCAGTTTACCCAGACGATGAAATGAAGTGTAGTAGATACACTGACCATCTTCGAGAGATCGCTTCAGCAAAGGTGCGCAAGTCAGCGGAAAGGTAGAGAGTCGTATCGCACACGAGGTGCTCACCAATCTCCGTGAAGGTCCTACTTCACTCGTGCTGTGATCGCCGTCGTCTACCTCCTCGGAGTCTTGACTTGCAGAGGGACCATTCATTTGCTCGTGCAGTTCCAGTTCCTCGTCATCGATCCATTGAGCAACCCGCGGAGCATCGATGTCGTCTTCATCTGTATCCGAACCTCGGGTGATATCGTCGTCGTCGCCACTGCGAGCTCCATGAGGACGTGCTATGATAGAGTGCGCAAGTTCAGGACCTTCCGATTCCGACAGGAAGTCGACAGCCTTTGGTCGACCCTGCTTGGCGACCTGAGCCCTTGACTGCTGCTTGTTTTTGTGCAGGGCAGTCGTCGATTGAGTTGTTCTATGAACGTGACGTGGCCGGCGGGTCATACTTGCTCGACTGCAAAGTACGCTGAGCTGGGTTGACTAGAATTCACAGGGTACTTGCAAAGTTAGAATTTGCTTATACTCAGTTCCAACTCCAAAGTACTGTTAATCAATTACAAGAGAGCGAGTACACATTATTGAACGACAAAACGCCGGTGGTAGTTAAAAATTGTCGTGGGCTGTCGCTGGTATGCAACCCAAGTCTACAACTTGGTCATCATGGCGTATCCTCTGGGCCACCGGTCTCACTGGTAAAGGTAATCACGAGTCAATGACACAACAAGTCAGCTACGATAGTGTTGCTCACTAGCATGCAAGTACTTGGAGGAACACTTGTTCAGTGCTCGGTGGTAGTAAGATCTTATAGGGTGAGTTGCGTGTTATATACTTTGGGGTTGCTAGAACGGTGTAAGCGAGTGCGGTGCCTAAGAACGACTACAGGAATAGTTTCCTGCGTACAGAATGGTGCAGGCAGATCATCAAGGTACTAGTGATGAGCAGGGCTGCCAAGAGCATGTTGTGCGCACTCTTTGGGTCTGCAACAGACCGCCTTACTCATCGTGCTCGTCGTCGACATGAGCAACGACGGCGAGTTGGGGACGTTGCGCGATCACGTGATCCATGTATGTAAATTACAGCAAATATTGAACGCGACGCGTAAACTAGCGCGTTTAATTGCATGAATTATTTGAATATTTAGTCGTTCTCTCGCGCTGTTGTACCTTGACCAGAACCACTACAGACGACGACGACGACATTATCTTTTACCTCTTGGTCGTCGTCGCCTTCTCAGCCCTTGTTCATGTCTCTTCCTACACCTCCGTCCACCTCTCATCACCGCGACCTAGAGAACCGCGTGCTCGGCTCACGTGTCGCCTGGGCGCAGCAAAATCAGTATTTCATCCTTTCATATGGTCCTACTTTCCCTTCCCCCAACCCGCCTCGATTGTGCAAAGAACAACCCGTCAAGTCCATTCTTAAGAAGCGTGTCCATGCCACGCTCCTGCCATTGGAAGAGAGCCAGAGAGACGTCACTCCAGAACCCGAAGATCCTCTTGTTGACCTCACCTACCTTTCGCGGCCAGTCCAGCAAATAATCCTCTCGACCTCTTCCCTCCAGGACCTCATCGAGGCCTATTCCGTTTTGCATGCCCGATTACGAACGGCGGTGGCCAGCTCGATGGATGTGGATGCATCTTGGCCACTCTTCCAGCCTCTCCGCAAGAATGCACATGTATTCACCGAGGCAGTCGTTCGTGATCTTGGTAGGGCACTTGTCGAGCCTAAATCTGACCCTGCACCTGAAGATGATATCCCCACGGACTGTGACATGTTGTGTGAGGATGAAGAGACGCCTTCCCTGCTGCCCTCTCCAAAGCAAAGTCCTAGGAAAAAGAAGCGGGGCATGTCAGCTTCCCAAGTCAAGTTCGCGAGAGATCTTTGCACAACAACCCATGTCGTTCTACGACTCCTTGGTGCTATATTCACTTTATCACCTCTTTACCGAATATTCGATGGTATGTTTTGACAATATTCGTTCGCCATGACCCACTTAAGTATCTGTAGATGTTCAGTTGCGTGACATGCTTACACACGTACTAGCCATTCCCATGGCCGACGAGCTTCCTACCCCGAATGCACGAAAGACATGCGGACTATCGATCTGGCTACTACAGGTTCAGCGACTTCCTGAAGCTGTTTTGCTCCCTGCTCGTGACCGAATTGCGTTTGCACTGAGACGCGGCATGGAAGGCGAACTTGGGAGAGAAGGAAAGAAAGGGTCGGCCTGCGATGGGCTCAAGGTAGTACACATTCATTATGGATAGTACGTATGTCAACTGACTTGTGATAGGCCGTCCATGATCTGTCTCTCCACCAGCCAACAACCTTCATCCCTGCCTTCACTGAACTCTTGCCATCTATTCTCGCGAACCTGTTAGCACCATCACTAGGCTTGCGCACTCAAGCGTGCCATGCACTTGGTGGATTTGTACTCGGCTGCGTTAGTCTCCCACCCTCTTCAGTTCATGTTCGCATATCAAATATTGTTTCTACGTTCTTGACCACTTCCGCCTCGTCCTCTCCCCGTCCAAGCCCTGTAAAACCCGTCTTGGAACCCAGCATCATTCGCACCTTGCGAACGACTCTCGGCAACGTTGATCCCCAACACGTCGCACAAGGTCCTGTGTGGGCTTTGAGCGTTCTCGCATCTCTAATCGTTCTGCTTGGTCCTTCATTTTGCGCAAATGTTCGACTTATTCGCACTGTGTCTGCACTTCTCTCTCTTGCCATGCGCAACAAGAAGAGCTCTGTTCGTGCTCTCGCCTCTCTTCTGTGGAGGTGTATTGCTTGGGTGTACCTTCGAGCGCCTTTGGAGCACTATTACGAAGACCGAGAAGGTTGTGAAGAGGCCTTCGAGGAGCAAGATACTCAAGTAGCTCGGGAAAGTTCTTGGAAGCTAGTCAAGTCCGTGGTCGATATGGGGACAGGTGTCTCGACTGTGGCAGCGCTCCTCGGAGATGACTGTGACGACGACGATCGATTAAGGAAGGCTCTACAGCTTGTTAAGGCCATGCTTGAAAAAGGTGGCCAGACCACTCTTGATGCCATAGATATCGCAAAGATTCTCGTAAGCTGTGAGAATAACGGAAAGTCTTGGTCCTCGAATAACTTGTTACCGCATTCACTGTTTTCCTCAAATCCTGGGTTGCTAACCACGGACTACAAGACACTCTCTACCGCTGTGAAGCCTATATTCGACGAATGTCCACAATTGAATGATATTCGGCCCTTGACACGTGATCAATTGTCTAGGGATTGGGTACTTAATGAGCTGATAGAGATCTGGAGAGCGACTCTCGGCTGTTTGGAGATACCCAAGAACTGCTCATTACCAGTAAGTTCCATTGATTTGTACAATTCGTCGCTCACGAATGGGGCCAGTCCGAGACGCTCGCAACTTGGGGTGGTCTACTGAAAGCAAACGTGACTGCCCTCCTTGGTAAGTGATTGTTCATTGACGGTCCTTCACTATCTCACGACGCTCTGGTGTCCAGATGTTGATGATCATGACGGAATCATCGAATTTGCCCAAAAGGCTGCCAGCGTTCTTGCAGAAATTCTCTGCGACTCACAATTAGACCTCACTCTGATTGCTTGTCCAGATTCTTCAAAAATCGGTTCATCTCCAGAGGCAACCAAAAGTACACCAATGCGGTCCAAGTCTGCAATGAAACTTCGTACTGTCAGAGATCTCTGGGCGTGCATGCGAACCACCTTTCCAAGCAATTTGCTTCATGCGGGCGGTGCAAAGTTACTGGAGTGTCTTATCGAGGATGAAGCAGATCTTGTCTGGGAAGCCGATATTCCTGATCTTGCAAGGGAGGAGTGGGCCAAATTGTGCGCAGAGACTCTGACCATCTGCGACGTTGAAAAGTTGGAGAGCTTTTGGACGAGGTTGCAATCTCATGCCACCATGACGTATGAACTTAGGGTGCGGAGTCTAGTGTGGGGTTGCTTCGTGGAAACGTGGACTGCAGACTGTGGGGCATCTTGGGAGGGGGCTACTGTCCTTCTTGGGATACCATTCGAGTGAGTTCGTTGGTCATGCCGTCTTGTGTCATTTATCAATAACCGACAGCAATCGTAGTGCTTGGGAGCTCAGCAATGATGAGTTTGGAGCATGGGACGGATTCCTTAAACATACTATGAACAAGGCGAACGATAACGGGATGGACGCGATGGCGGTATTGGACCATGTTGCCAGTGTGGTAGCGAGATCCCCCTGTCCGGCTTTTGCTTCCTCGACTCGCGTTGCTGATCTCCTTTTGTCACATTGCGAAATGGACGACATAAGAGAGCTTACTACCCACGTTTTTGAACTCGTCAACGACACGTTACTTTCGACATATCCTCCAGAGCCGCGCAACTTGAAGCCGTCAATGTGGCTCATCGCATCCCTTACGCGTGCGATCGATGCGTGTCCCGTGGAATTACGTTTGGGCCTACTGGAAGCCGTTCAAGATGGTATCAGTGCTTGGTTGTCGGACGAGTACCGTGTTTTTACGCGGGACGAATACGCGCTGGATGTACTACCCCTCTATCAAACTGCCTTGTTGGGGATTCAAGAACTTTCCCGTCCCTTCAGGGCTCTCGAAACTCTTTCACCCCTTCTTCAATCCGTCTTTATCGGTCGGAATGACAAGCCGAAGGTTGTTAGAGAAGCATTTACCGAATTCTGGACTATGACTTTTGCAGATGTAGAAGAACCAGAAGGCGGTTGGCCTGAGGATTTTCGGATCTGTCTTTTATCCGCTGAGGAGGACCTCGTGGCAGTCGATGTCGAACCCTCTAGCGATCCCGAAGAAGTCGAAGATACGACAGTGTGTGCTGCTTCATCTGCTGACAGTGAAGGCGGGGTCCTTTCTCGTACCCCGCCTTCGTCGCCATTTGGATTGGGACCCCAGTCGCTGTGCAGCATACGAACTATACAGGCTTCGGAAGACGGCAATATGTTATCACCGTTTGTTGGCCGTCTCGGACCTGCACTCTTCACTCCGTTCGTGGATTCTGAACTATCATCGACTAGTTCCCCCGGTGATATTTCCCCAACTTCCATCCATATCGCCATGAAACCTTTCACCCCTACCGGCTCACGTTCTTCTCGTGTTACTACCCCACCTCGTCCGCACAAGCCGATGAGCACTCCGGAATCTTTCCAGTCCCTTTTGCTCAAACCACCAGCCGGAACTCTCCCTGTTCATCCCACTACCCCAACAACGCCGTGCTCAGTATTCAAGGGTCGCTCGAATTTGTTGCCCGGAAAAGGACGAGGTTCGGAGGGTAAAGAAAATGTTTCGCCTTTCTTCATGCTGCCTACTGTCGAAGGGACATACTCTATACCGAGCAAAGGCAAACCCTCATCTATCCTCGGTAAACGCCAAAAGATCGACGACTCGCCTAGCGAAAGTGCAGTTAAGAAGGGGCGACCATCTTTTATCTGTTCCTCGATCGAGTTCCCTTCTGCTGGTGACAGCGACCTGGAAGACGAGCTGGCGGTGGAGGCTACTCTCTCTCTACCCGCAAGAAAGGTTCAAGCGCGCTATGAACATCTGTCTCCGAACGAGATTTCCCAAACTAGCATGATCTCCAGAAAGCGGAAACGCCAGCGAGTTGTTATGGATGCTGTTGTTGTTCCATCGCTGGCCGATATTCAGCACCGGAAACGTGCCATGTGTAGGAGGGGTAGTACTGAGTGTCTCAATGCCGATAGGACATCCCCGGGTCTCCGCCGCTCGTCATCTATGCCAAAGCTTCATGATCTCCATAGTGATGAAACGGTGTCGTGTCGGAGGAAACGGTTGAAACGTTGCGATGATGTTGACACGAGTCCGACTTCCCCATTGGCATCACTAGAAGAAACGGTGATCGCAGGGAGTGGTAAGTAGAAATCCGGCTGTTTGAGTCGTGCACTTTTACCTAAACACTGTTTACAGACGATTCAATAATGCTCCCAGTCACCAGAAGCAAAACAGCTGAATCGGAAAACTCAGACGATGACCCTCATCTGGGACAAGTGTCACCGCGTCACCTGGCTTCTCCCGCTCCACGACGACACATGGATCCTGACTACGACACCTCAAGTGATGACATACTCTCATCCAGTCCATCGAGGGACCTGGTTGCCCGACGGCAGCAGCGTTTTGGGCTTCTCATGCAAGCAACTAGCAGATAGTCCCTTCATCACTTTGAATTCGCACTACCATCTACTCTAGTAATTGCATTGTTATCATTTGTACTACATTTTGCATAGTTGTGTTCATAACTGTCGCTCATCAATTCACGGATAGAAGATGCTTCATGTTACACGTGAGTAGCTTGCTACTACACCATAAACAGCTAGGACACCTTTCAAAACTCAAGCCAAGTAAATGACAAAGCATTATGAAGAGTACGTGTCATCACACGTCCAGAACCCAAGTCCCCGACATGGAAACGATCTGGGTCATCCCTTGCCTTTTTTTCCTTCATCGCCCAGTCAACTAGGTGTCAGTGTGACTTTGTCGAGGACGCTCTACCAAGGTTTTCTATCGTTTTGATGTCGATTATCCTGTAGAAAAGAGCCATGCATCGTGTGATAAGTCGTGGACACAATGGTCCCATTTTCAAGCCAGTAGGTTCCTCGATCCGAACTTTAGACATTGCTGGTGAAGTGAAATTGAGATCATATATCTATTGTCGGCCCCGTATGGGGCAGCGGTTTGTGATGAGAATCGCCATGCAAACGTTAACCCGGCTTGTTTTCAAGAGCTTTTTAAAGCGGTTTACAGAGGTTTGCGGCAAAATCTGTTTGAGAATTTCAAGTAGCGCATGTATTGAGCGAAAATGAAATGTTCACAGGGAGGCAACTCTCAATATCGGCTTCAACTTGCTACCAGATTTTTTCCATGGCAGGCTTGCTTGCAAATAATGAAAGTGTCACACGGAGGTAAATTTCATTGGCCTCAACTCGCTTGTCAGGCTACTTCCTACAGCGGCATTTGGAGTCTTTTTAACTTTAAAACAGGTTTTGCTATAAAAATCCAATTCAGCCAAGTTCTCATGGTTGACCGTGAATAAACATTGTCACTGGAGCTCCTGGCTTGGAAGGAAACCAGGCTCAACTACTCTGCGTGGGACGAACACAAGATAATTTGTTCCAAGAAAACCGATCTCGTTCGGAAATAGACGTATATTTGAAACTTTCATCGAAACTGGTATTCGTCATGGTTTGTGTGTTATGTGACATATGAGTGAACGGCAAGATCGTCTCGTTAGAGTTGGTGTGCCACGTTGGTCCTTACTATGCACACACACTACATGGATGGGGAAGATTGTTACTGTGCTAGCCCTGAAAGTGGAATATCCCACAAATCAGGTCATGATTGAGATTTTCAAATGTAAGTGGCCGACGACATTGTCCACTCTCAGCCTTTGTCGTTTGCACGAGTTCGGACATGGGAATCTGTGACGTACTGTACCATTTGCGACGAAGGAATAAGTATCCTGCAAGACGTCAAGTCTTGCTGACATGATCTTGGTCCTTCGTAAAGATGGACCAGGAGGAACTAATGGAGACCTCTACTTTGTGGCATCGCCTTTGGCAAACTCAGTCCATCAGAAAGACATAATCCATCATCACGCTCTTATAGTCTGATTAAGTGGATGAGTGATACGATGGTGTCCTGGCGTACCATATGGAGTAGAGGTCTGAGCCGGTGGCGAAGAGCTGGGGTGAACATCCACCAGCGATCGGTCAATCTCGACTTCTGAAGATAGCAGAGAAGGTAAATAATGCACAACTCGATGCAAAAATCACACTTGCCCGATGGTGTTGAATCGGAAGGAAGAGTATTCCAGTCAAGGTTGTCTTCGTTGGGGTGCAAGATGGATGACAGTGTCTTCCCCGTTCGCTGTGCGCTGTGTGAAGTGGTCGTTTGAGGAACGGAGTCCTGTCCAGCGCTGATAGTACTTCTGTTCGTTTTCGCTTTATGTGCCGATTTCTGACGCGAGACCTCACGGAAAGTAGGTACCTGTACACAGTCGAACATTCTCCTTTTCCTCAACGGTACGGAATTCGTGCGTTGAATATAAACATGCGTAGCTCCACGAGTGGCTGGTTCTGATTCTAATTTGCGTACGGAGCAAAGAATATTCCGCGAGGTCCGACTTTTCTTCTGGCGTGCACTATCTGAAGAAACAGATCAATATTGCACTTCCTCCAAGAACCATTAAGTATGATTACCACCGTCTCCAAGCTTCCGTTTCTGGTACAACGTGTGTGAAGTGACTAGATGATCTTGTTTGGGAGAGAGAGAATTCGGTGTCGCACCACTAGGACGAAAGATTAACGATGAAGGTATTCGAGGATTGTTCGTCAACCGTTCCGATACATCTGGGGTGGGTGTATCTATTCGGATAATGTACTCCTGAAGTTGGTGCAAGGTTGTTGGTTGAAGCGCGTCATCATCTGAAGAGGGTACAAGAGAGGTGGCATCGTCTTGGGCGGTAAGCGTCAATCCATGTGGGACAACTTCAACGTCAAATACATCCGTCCAAGCCTCAGTGATTATTGACGTTGACGATGGGTGAATCCGGGGACTCAATTCGCTAGAGTCTTGATATTGATGACTGGAAGGAAAGCGGACTTGGGAGCCATTTCTCTTCAAAGGAAAACCATGGTTATTTGTGGCGAGACTTCAAAGAACTATCTCACGTGACTTGGCGACTGCGATCTAGTAGCGAATGATAATCCATCAGCAATATCACCCCCGTATGCGGCTACAAGACAAGCCAGACAAGATTTGATCTTTGGGGGAAGGTTACCGTGGAACCTGCTGTAGCCATAATAGGTTGCCCTCCAAAACTTTTCGAAGGCGAACGGGGCTATGGCTGGCGGTGGGATGCGAGAGAAAGCGGAAGCAAGAAAGTTTTCTAATTCCTGGAGAGACTGAATCGACAATGGAAGGACTTCGAGAGCCTCCAGGATCTTACAATATAAAGAGATGGCCTGGAAGAAATCCAGTGCGTCAAATAAATCAACAAAGAAAAGTCATACCACAGAATTAAACTCGTCATCGGACATGACCTCGGTACGGTCCTCAATCCAAAGGCAGAGGCTACCACAAAGGGCTTGGAGTACGTGCATTACCTTGCCTGGATCTGAAACTATTACACGGCGGATAACATTGAGGAGCTCGAGTGAGTCGGTCAGTGCCTCCGGGGAGTGACCTGCTCGAGTATAAGAGGCAGTTAAGCAGTCGTCGACGAGTGACAGAAGCTCGGAGGTTGGGGAATTGCCACACTCATGAGTGCAAGTCAAAATAAAACCAAGCACAGCAATCATCGACTCCCTTTCGCAATTCGTAAGTAATGTTACGAGGAATAATAAGCAAAGACTTTACCAAGCTGCAACTTCTTTTTCTTGAAGATGCTGCTGGAGGTGTCCAATCACCATAGTAGAATCCCCTGATGTTATGATAGTATTTCGAAGCAATGCTTCCCATGCATCTAATTCGTATTTGGATAGGATCCACGTACTGGACTAATCAAAAACACGCTCTTATGGGTGAAGAAGACGAAGTACCAGATTGGGATGGCAAGAAACTTGACACGTTCCTCACAGCCAAGGCAGAGCTCAGAAGGGGACAATGACGTTGCAACGACTCCCCAAAGTTCACGCTGGCTGCGAATGATCATTTGTGACGTTGTGAGATCTTGCATGTCGCGTAAAAACGAGGGAGAGGCCGTCATCATGAGATTGGCACAAAGTTTGCCCCACGATGTCCGGACGCCAAGGTCAAGAACGTGAAAAGCATACTTCAGAACTGAGGCAAGGATTAACTCAGAAGCCTCCGTAAGACTGTGGGAAATAAAAGCCTTTCGCATTGCAGACCATAATTGATCGACGAATGTGAGAGTGCATAGTTGATCATGGATATTCCAAGATTCCCAATCAGGGCGATTGTTTCCTAAGACCACCGATGGCAAGAACCCGACGACTATTGCGGCCATATATCTCGGTACATCGGTTGTCAGGGTAAAGTGCTGTCCACATTTAAGCTGATGTGAACACGCAAGCAGGATGGACAGCCACACGTCAACCAGGTCTGACTTGAATAAAGTGCAAGCACTCGATATATGGACGAGATAGGCGATACGCGGACTTACATCCAAGTCTTTTCTGTCTGCTTTGGTTGCAAAATGCTTCCATATTACCAACAGTGTCTTGTGGTGTCGAATAATCTCCGCCTCCTCCAGCCGGTGCACAGAAACCGGGACCTTGGGGATAGAGTGGATGATTGATGGGAGACTGTTCCATTCAACACCAATAATGGCTCCATTGAGCAAGACCGAGGCGGGAATTTCATATCTGTTCTGTGAGGTTCGATTTCCGACTTGAGCATTGCTAGTGAGTGCTTGGAGAAGCATGAAACCCTCTCGACGTGTATGTTTGCACTCTGTCCGAACCATTGCCTTGATAACCGATAAGGCTTGAAGTACCCTATCATCACGCTCTTCGGGCCGAATGGCAGACACCCGGTCAGATAAAACGACATTAGCGAGTGCGATGCCAATGCCTCCCCTGATTTCCTGTTTGATTACATAGAAAGCCGAGGAAAGTAGTGCTGGTTCAACGTTTTGGGAGTTGAGGAGCATCTGGTTGAAGGTCCAGACAAAACATCTCCAGACATGCGGGTGCAGAGCTCGTATAAAGGACCGTTTATGTGTGAGTGTCATAGCAAGCCCTTGAAGGATGAGACGTAGAGCTGTGGGTTTCCTGTACAAAGTAGGACCACAGAGGACAATCAACGAGGCGAAGACAGAAAGTACCCAAGTAGGAGAGACTGTAGAGGGTGCGTGCAATTCAACGGAAAAGGCGGCGCGGACAATACACGAGAAACTCGTATCTCCTAGAGCCACCTGAGATTCATCACAGCAAGATTCCAAATAGGACGTGATATTATCGGATAGCGTCTGCCACTGCGTCAAAGATTGCCTTGTTTGACGAATCAAAGCCATCGCAAATTTCCCCAAAGTGGTAGCAGCATGCAAGCGAAGCTCATAAGATTTACAGCGTAGGTTTTCCATCACGTGGGGAAACAGCGGGAGCAGGAGATCGAAAGAACCAGACGGGTAACGTTCTATTGTATGCGAAATGGCCTTATAGGAGAGAGTGAGCAAGAAGTAAAAGCGAACGCATGTATAATCCTACTTTCAGACCATCAATTACAATGTCGCCCGGTTGTCTTCCTGCATCCGAACTCCTTTGGAGGGCAGAGAATACAACATCTCGCCACAAGTCAAGAATGGGTACAGAGAGGCGATGGGATCCTAATGTCCACAACGACAGAGAGTATATCTTGGCTTTATTGAGAACTGGTAGCTTCTCTGCAAGAGTAATATCTAGAACGTCATGGAATAAGATCGAAAGATCGTGTTCTGAGTCATGTGAGTTGTGACCATGCTTGAATGAGACTGGACGTACCAGAGAATACAAAGTGGAAAGCAGGGAATCGGAATATTGTAGTGAGAACACACAGAGCATGGTGGCACAACGAAGAGGAATCCCTAGCATACTGCTTTGCATCGACCCTAATGTCGGGGTGAATACTGAGCCCACACGGTGTATCGTCCAAAGAGAAACGAAGGCGCGAAAGAGTCGAGAAGGGATCAATGTGAGCAAGATGAACATCACGCCGCAATGCCCGAACAAAGATATCCCTGTGGTGTTTGAGGGGGGCAAGGGCGGGAAGCAGCGTATTACAAGCTTCCAAGAGCAAGCTATGAGATCTGAGCCGGTTGACGAATGTCGCGTAGGCATCTAGGAGATCGTGAATAGATACAGAGGAGAGTTCGTGGAGAGAGTCAGTGATTGTCTCTACGCTGGCAAGGAGGTATGAAGGGTCCTCCAGAGGATTGGAGAGGGAGGTCTGCATGATACATTCGACCGCGTCGACAGCACAGCTCGCTGCGACAGCGTGATACGATCACGTGACGTGGTGAACAAACGGACAAGCCGTCCATCGTCGATATAAAGCATGACAGCGACATTCTCTTTGCTCTGCGTTTTCAGTTCCACCCTGACTAGTCTGGCACTCTCTCATTCCTTATCGCCATGCTCAGCTCGTGGTTTCCTCTCTTTTCTGCTCTTTTATTGGTTCTTTCACACCTCGTCAACGCTGCCCCTGCCAATGCAGTAGAACTTCTTGCCGTTGCCCCTGAGATTACTTACCCCAACCAATCGGCCCATTGGTTATCTGGCGAGAGTCGCACCGTCACTTGGGATACCTCTGAGGTTCCCTCTGCCCAGGACTATACCGTGACGATTTACCTTGGTCAGCTCACGGAGAATTCCGAGAACTTGCAAATAGGTAAGTCAATCACATTCTGCGTGCATCCCAGTCCTGATCTCAGGTCCAGGCTCTCCCTTGGCAAGTGGGGTTTCAATCATGACAGGATCAGCCTCTGTTATTGTCCCAGACAACTTACCCTCTGCCAATAACTACATTGTTGTTGGTAGGTCCCCAGTACTCTATCAACATCCATTGTCCTCATGCCCTTCAAAGTGGAAGGTGATTCTGGCAACCGTAGTCCAACTTTCAGTATAAATTAGGAAACTTTTGCCGGTCAATTGGACTATCAACGTACCAACTAAGATTACTTTAGCTGTGCTTGAAGTGGGTTCATTCCCTTGATGACTGATATCATACCCAAGTCTAGACACTATGAACAACACCAACTTATAAAATTTTTACTTTGGACATTAAGTTAGTGTTATCAATGGACCATTCCTGGTCCTAGTCTTTGTAACCTAAACAATGCTATCTTTTACCCTTTTTTTGGTATTTTACACTTTCATTGTTCAAGTTTATAAAATTGAGCCTTACCACTATATTTATATCAATGAATGTGAGGTTGAATGAACAAATTATAGCATGTAGTGATTTAGATTGGACTATTGATTCAAACATATGCTGATCACAGACTGGCTTTTTTAGATTAGCTAGTGGTATATTGACCTGACTTTTCATGCCTGAAAATCTATTGTCTTTTCAGCAGAAGCTGAATACATGGTGCTACCCACCAAGTAGTCTGAATTCAGGTTCTTAGGTGAACCTGGGTATAATTTATCAATTAATATAATATTTAGCAGAAATTGTTTTATTATTGAAAGGGAAATTGTGCATGGTCTGAGTAGATAACACTCAACTTATTATGTGGACCAATGCTGATTTGCCCCCATGTTCAAGCCTTGAAGGCATTTGTTTTACAAAAGGTGTCTGATGTATTGCTCAAAGTGCTGGTAAATGACTATATAAAAAGTTCATTGTACTAAACATGTGCAAGCAATCTCAGAACAGTGCCATTCTTGCCCATTATCATGCAAGCCTGTGACCAAAACACATGGGTACAAGCTTTGTGTAGTTACTCAAGAAACAACCAAGATTGTGCATCTGAGAGTATATGACAATAGTGGAATTCCTTTTAAACGAGGTGGCTATCTTCAGTCTTTCTTTTCATGAGCACCAACTCGAGCTCGCAGCAACGATCCAGCAATATGTCCATACGAATCCCACATCAACCAAAGAGGGACAACAACCCAACTGCGATCGACACAGTTACAGATTGTGAAATCTCCAAATACATGTATCACTTACATGGAATTCATAAGCTATAGTGATGGTGCATTTGTGAGTCCACTTCTTAATACATTGAAAGGATCTTACCACGAGATATATCCAAAGATGAAGTGGGTCAGAGATGCTCAAGTTAGGGCTTCCGGTCAACCACTCGGGACAGAATGTCATCCATCTAAGCCATCGTTACCCACATTTCGGTCTGAGCCTGTAGCAATAAGAAGCGACCTACCCTCCGTATAATTCTGCCGTGCTCAATATGACGATCCAATAGTGGCGAGAGGGGTCGTTCTTGACAATCTGGGTCAAAATATAGCAGCAGAGTGGTCCAGCGCCGAGGACAGTCAATAGTTCAAGAGATACGACAGTTGCATCTGAGACACCCCAACGGGCGTCTGCCAGGCTATACTCCCTCCCTGATAGAATAGAAGTCGTTCGTTACACCTGCCACGTTGCCAGCCGTAGAGTAGACACTCACAAATGTTTGCAAAAATACCTGTGCTGGTATTTACCGACCTACCAAACGTTGAAAGATAAAGGAAGGAACCCTCAAAAGAGAAGTGTATCAATGCATCAAAGGCCTTGAAATTTGCAATGCGTCGGTGATACCTTCAATTATACTGCCCCTTACTCACCAGCCAGCAGAACGTGAACTTGTCTTGCCACCGTGCATGTTTGGGTAGCATGATATTAGCGCAAGCAATCGCAATGAGACTGATAGCAGCAACCGCTCCAAGAGCAATTGCGGAGGTCGGGGTAAACATGGAACTCATAGTAGTTCGGAATAAACGTGGGTGGGAAAAATCGTACGAGCGAAGACCTTCTCACGCAACTGCACGAAGCCATAGTATTGAAACGAGTAGTCATAATAGATCTTTACCTTTTGCTGCCTTGGGTCGCAATTTCTCCATGACGATCTATGGGATTGGTCAGATGCTATGATACTGTATATGTATAATGCTTAGTAGGGTCAAAAGCGCCGGTTTAATTTTGTGCTGCCTACTCGAATCTATTATTGACTGGAGGAACAGCCATGGTGTCTTATTCCATCCTCCATAGAGCCTACGTCAAGATCTTCCTCCATGCCGCTAAACATCCACATAAGCAAGTGAATGGGGTGTTGCTAGGAAAACTGGCCTCGGATGTTGTAATCATCCAAGACGCCATTCCACTCCTTCATCATTGGACCAGCCTCAGCCCCATGATGGAGATTGGCCTTGATCTGGTGTGTGCGCTATTCGACTATCTCATCTTGTCCTTAGATACGCTTTCCACAGGCAAGAGGGCACGCAGATTCCCTCGACCTTTCCCTAGTTGGATATTACCAGGCTTGCGAGAGAATAGATGACACGGCTCTCGCACCAGTAGGGGAGCGCGTCGCAGAGCAAATCCGAGGCCAATTCAGTGATGCAATTGCTTTCGTGGTAAGGATGAGCTTCTACGTCGTGTCTTCCCGCCTCATGGCTGTGTTGTTAGATTGACGGTGACTCGCTGGGATCTGGCGAAGCGGCATTAGTTGTAAGTGGTGTCCGCTTCGTGGCATTGTCCCCCTTGTTGATCACCCCTCAAGCCATATCTTCCGCAATCTGGTCTAACAACATGGCGTCCTCAAGTTTTCCGACCACCGGCTTTCACCCCAGGGTCGCAAGTCACACTGGCGAATCCGGAAACACCATCATATGCAGTATCCCTGATTCGGGATGACCACATGCATCAGAAGCTGGGAGACTTTGACGACCACCTGGAGGATGTGACGATAGATTGGTTGCGGAATAATGCATGCAACATCGCGGATTTGTGACGGAGTTCATGGACGTATTGCCAGTTGCTTTCGGTTACTGGTTACATAGCTGAACGAGCAAAAGTTAATAAGTAGATCATCAGGATTGAAATACGCTTTTTGTACTTGTGAACGAGACCCACAGCCACGGCGCTGAATTGAAGTTGAAGTAGATTTGGTACATGTCCGACTAGATATCACCGTTATCAACACCTGCGCGTTTTGCTATCGTAGATGGCACCCGCATCACTGGCACTCCGAGGCACTCTTGTGCACTGCCCTGCTCTAGGACGAGTAGAGATCCTGCGAGACCACCTCCTCTGTATGCACAGCCCCTCCCATCATATCTTCTCTTTGTCTGACCTTTGTGTTGTGCCAGTGATTGACGATTGCGGTTTCATTATTCACCTGTCTCCAGGTTCTTCAGAATCCTCACAGAAATATATCCATCAATATGGTCCATTTATCAAGATTCTCCCTGCAGGAAGTTTCCTATTTCCCACTTTCTGCGACCTACATCTCCATGCACCCCAGTTCATGTATCAGGGGACCGGCCTCGACCTCCCACTCATGGAGTGGCTCGATCGTTATGCCTACAGAGCTGAGGAAAGTCTTGACCAAAGTCCCCATCTGGCTACCAAGGTGTACCATCGGTTGGCCCAACGCTTGGTAGAAGTTGGGACTGGCGCAGTACTGCTATTTGGTACAATCAAGACGGAGACCAAGTAAGGGACGGAGTTTTCTCTGATGCTTCAATGATCTAAATTTCCCAGCCTCATTCTCGCTCAAGAGATGCAAACCATGGGTTTACGTGCATTCGTCGGCAAGCTGTCTATGGACAAGTCATCACGACCCACATATCAAGAGTCGAGTGCCGAAGACTCATGTCGATCCGCCGACGAATTCATACAGAGGTGTAGAGCTTCCACCGCAACACTTGACTCACACCAACGACTGGTGGAACCCGTCGTCACCCCAAGATTTGTGCCCACTTGCTCCGATGAGTTGCTCGCGAAGCTCGGGGAGCTTTCCACAAAGGAATTGACGCGTGTCCAGAGTCATTTGGCTGAGTCGTTCGGCGAGGCCAAGTGGGTAAGGGATGAACGTCAGATAGAGGATATTCAGGTCTTCAAGAAGGTAGTGTTGTTGTACTGCAGGTGGTCCATGCTCATTTGAAGAGATCCTAGTACAACCTTTTGAAGAGAGGTACCGTTCAGGCACATTGCACATTTTTGAGTACAGAGGAACTCGACGAACTCGTAGCCAACCAGACGGCAGTAGCTCACTGTCCCTTGTCCAACGCATACTTTTCAGAGAGGCCTTTCCCTCTGCGCGAAGCTCTGAACAGAGGAGTATTAGTTGGCCTCGGTACGGACGTTGCAGGAGGATACAGCATCGACATACTGAATAGTATGAGGCATGCTGTTGCGACTTCCCGGATGCGCGAAGGAATTCGCGTCCTCGAATCCACACCTGGGACCCCGACGGATAATGAGGCAAAGTCACTCGCTGTTGAATGGAAAGAATCGCTCTTCCTTGCAACGCGCGGCGGTGCGTTGGTACTGGGTCTAGAGAATTGCGGGGTGTTTAAAGTGGGGGCATCTTTCGATGCTCAGCAAAGTAAGCGTCATTGAATAAATAAAAACCTTGAAGACTGATGTTTCTGTATTCAAACTCTAGTTTCTGTTATTGACTGGGAGAGACAGTGTGGTGTTGGTGCACTCGATTTCTTCAATATGGAATCCGAATGCAAGGAACTAGGCATGGACATGATTGAAAAGTGGTGGTGCATGGGAGATGTGAGGAACCGGAGTGCGATGTGGGTGCAGGGACGACAACTCGGGTGATTGTTTGTGTCTGTATGGCAATAGCCTCGAGTCTGTCCAGACTTGGCAAGTGGTAATGAAATGGAGACTGCGTTCATGGCGCTGCAAGGACATGAGTGATACTCCAACATCCTCGACACCGTCAAGAAGCGGCACGCCTCTTCCTAGGTCTCCCTCTCGTCTCGCAATACCCCCCGCTCCGAGACTTGCACCCTCCATTCCCAGCCGTCAAGCGCATGCTCCCGTTTCTGCATCTCAGTCCCCTCACATCCAGCCAGCGACAGGCCTCGAGAGCTCCGCATCGTCAGTGATTAACCTTGATATCAGTGATGGAATCCTAGTGCACGACGTCGATGCAGAGGTAGAAACAACCGCCAGTGAAGAAACCACGGCGGTCGGCCATATAGATGATGTCGCCGACGAGGAATCCAGAAAGAATCTGCGTGATCAGTTAAGGCGAACACTCAGCAAGAGGCAACACACAGGTCCTTTACTCTTTCGTACCAGATATACCCGCATCTGAACACGTCCCAGATTCCCACTTGCCGAAACCTGTAACTTCATTCGCTACTGAGATCTCAGCTGTTGTTGGTCTGTCATTCAAGTCTATTGCCGACGTTCTTTCTGACTCAGTCATAAGATGGTCCACAGAGACATTTCAAACCAAGAACGTACTTTGTATTGAGCGACGCCGGAAAGCCTGTCTTCGTTAGGTATGTTGCACCCTTTTGAAACACGATGTATAGTAAACGAATTACCGCTTTCAGCGGATCCGGAAGTGAAGATGAACTCTCTTCTACCATGGGCATCATTCAAGCCCTGATCTCTGTGTTCCTTGACGACGGGGACAAATTGCGGTGCATTAATGCTGGCCCGTTGACGATCACGTTCTTGCTTCGGTCACCGATTTACTACGTGTGCGCATCCATGTGGGGTGAACCAGAGTCAGTGGTGAGTACACGTACGGTGTTGTGTGGTGTCTGAGCACCTGACCGAGCTGATCAAAGCAAGACTCGATCTCATCTAGAATATCTGCACCTTCAAATATTGAGTGTCGTCACAGCTTCTCAGTTGCGGCGGATATTTGAACGACGAACAAACTTTGATTTGCGTCGTTTGTTGAATGGTTCTAATTCTTCATTCTATTGTATAAAGTTAAAGACCAATTTCTTTTGTAGGTGCTGAACCTTTTCTATTCTCCCTACTTAAGCGGCTAGAACTTGACCTTGCAATGGCAACCTCCTCATTACATTGTCTCCAACTGGATCCAAGTTTGAGATCCCGAGTTGCCGATGCGCTAGTGCCAATAACGAAGATGAGGGTATGTGTGAATGAATAGTTCAGTCTCAATACTCATGGGGCATCAGGATACTCTTTACATTATTCTTGTCGCTCAGGGACGCGTGATTACTCTCGTTCGGCCAAAAAAGCACTCTATACACCCTACAGGTTTGGGTCCCTTGATATTCTATCCTCTGATTTATCAGCTCCATTACTAGACATCCATATCATTGTCAATACAATTTACTCTCCGTCGATATATAATTCTCCTGCATCAGCTTCCTGGATCCCTGTATGCCTCCCGAAATTCAATCCAGCAGGCTTCGTCAATGCCTACGTGACATTTTTACGCAAACCAGACTGTAACGAGGTCGATGCCTCAATTAGTGGCTATGGGGTTTTAAATGGTAGACAAGAACATCTGGGAAGAGCGAGTGATGCCTCCCAGCATGCAGGTCAGCCGGATGCAGGTGTCAGCCTTGTGTGCATCAGTGGAGGGGGTGATTTTGAGACAGTCCGAGGGTGGTGTGATGCTGTCGCCGAAGTTCGTTATTTTATTTCTGTCCCGGACTGCCTTTCGAAATTGATACTGCGTTACCTGGCAGAAATTAAACAGCAACGGTCTCCTTGATTCAATATGGGACGTGATAAATTCTGGGAAGGCTCAATACTCTGTATCTCAGCTTGGGATACCAGGGCTGCGACACTTCATATACAAATCCAGGCCTCATGTTCAAATAACGTTCCCGATTCTCGAGGATCCTTATGAGGAAATTGAGGAGAAGAGGAGGTATTGCCTATGGCCATGTATATGCCAACCTTACTCATTTCATGCAACAGGATTATTACTATGTATCAAATCGTATATGATGCCATTCATTGCAAGTCTGGCCAAAGTGGACCGCTCAAGCTACAATACATTCGCACAGAGAAAGAGATCATTATGGGATGGGTCAATCTCTCAGTTCGGGTCTCTGATCCCCTTTTAACAAAGTTTCCAGATAACACAACCGTTTGAGCTTTACTCTGTTCTGTCACCGAGATTACCCAAGGCAGCAGTCATTAACGCCGCCAACTCGGTTACTCGGTGGGTGAAAAAGGAGGAAGCAAAGTTATTTTTGCGAGATGCACCAGTGTTTTGAGGTTCCCGTATACGGCTGTATCACGTCGTACTAGCTCCTTCGTGAGAAGTTAATGGCTATCACGTGATGAGTGTAGATCAAAAAATCTAACATGCTTATTCCTAATTGGTGTTTGCACAATGTCCTTTTCCTTGCAGCCCTCGTTCCGGCGCGCTACTCAAACGTTCGTGAGGTCTTTTCAAAACAAGGCCGCTCTTAGGCCACCTGCACCATCTCCACGAGGTAATATATAGTTTGTACCCACGGAATCCATCTTCGTGTTGACGGGATGAGCTTCTAGATGACATTACCACTCCGCAGGCCTTCCTGAATGCAATTGGAAGATCTGCAGAGAACAAGGTCTCCATAGATAGTTGGGATGCATTCTGGCGCACTTCAGGAGACGACTTGAAGAGGGCAGGTGTCGCTGTGAAGGATCGAAGGTAGGTGCGAGGTTTCGGACTTGCCTAGGTTGTCTCATGTTTTATAGGTACATCCTCTGGTGCATGGAAAAGTATAGGCAAAATATACCCATAAAGGACTTTGCTCACGAGCCTCAACCGAAGAAGAGGATACGAGGGTGCGTGGGGTGACCTCTTCCGGTGCAAATGCTCATCGCCGGTTGGGCTAGTCGTGGACCACGAATCCAACATGGCAACCTGATACGGTCGCGTCGGCCGCGATGACAGGATATCTGCGCATATAGTCGTGTACACAGCAATCGAGCGTCTTTGTTGGCGTGAATATCAGCGTGAACCTGTAAGGCTTAGCAGGGCTGTGCGAGGTGCCAAATTCCGGGTAAGCATGTGGCTGGACCACTTTACAGAGTCACTTTCTCACAGTTGCGCCGAGCTGCCGGACCGACGCCGCCAAATTTGTGATATTCTGTTGCAACAAGGCTGCCTCGATGTGATTTGTGTCGAGGGTACTACGTCGGAGTTACCACAAAGAACAAAAAACGAGGTCGGCAACGCGGGCCCAAAGACATGAAAGAAAAAGGATTCCAGAAACTATATAACCGTCCTTCTCTCCTTTCATCTCCGCAATCACCCCCATCCTGCCATGGCCTCTACCATCTACCGTCGTCAGTCTATGGCACAGCTGTATGAAAAACTTAGGGCTCAGGATGATGACGACGACATGGCTTGGCTCGCCCAGTTTAGTCCGGACGACAAGTTCGACGAGCCATATGTCCCTTCCGTCCCTAGTCCTCCCGCTTTGTCCACCATTTCATCAACTTCCCCGGCCTCCTATTCCTCTGGATCCTCAATCTCCGATCCTGGACTTGTCCATGATTTCAGTGACGATCATTTTGATTCCGACTCGGATACTGACGTCGATCCCGAGTTCCTCTCGCTTGACTTGCCCTGCACAGTATTCGATCGATCCTCGTGTTCTCCTTCACTTTTGTTCGTACCCTCCCCTACATTTGTTTATTCAATGTGTTTGACGGATTATTAGCCAGCCCCATGATTTTACTCCGATGACGGAGCCCACGGATGGTCCATACTTCCCATCGATACAAGAGATTTCCCCTCCTCAGTCAAGGCTCACTCCTCCGCCTGTCGAGCTTGACTCGTCGCCTTTGCCTACCCTCCCAGCGCCTTCCGTCGTATCACATCGTATCATTCGTTCTACTCGAAAGTCGTCTGCAAGATATCCTCTACCAGTCGTGAAGTTCGATTTCAACGAGGATGTGCATTTGGAGAGCGATGGTGACGGGTCCGAGGACGAATATCTGCCATCACCTGTTCTAGGCTCTAGAAAACGACTCAGGTCCACTCGTTCCGCTCCCGGTACTGTTGCCTCGTCGCAAAAGCGGAGTACTAGAAATGCCTCCCACAAACGACCTCGTCACGCTCCACTCCCTCGCAACGTTCAAGCGGCGTCGGGTATTGTTCCTGTATCTCCAGCGACGAACAACAATCCGTGGGCCTGTCCCTACTGCAAATGGGTGCAACGCAACCACCGTACACCAGATCTCAAACGCCATATCCGTACCCACACTCGTCTCCAACGGCCCGCACAATGGGTTTGCTGCGGAGTTCCCGTCAAGGATGCAAATAGCTACAATGTTCCAGGGGATGCCAAGTCATATGTCTGGGGAGGTGAGGTGATGACTGGAGGTTGCTGCAAGGAATTCAGCAGACGCGATGCTCTCAAACGCCATCTCGACAATGACCACATCAGTTGCATAGGCAACTTTACTGCATTCGCCAGTATTTGCGAGGATGAGATCTAGGTGTGGATACCTGCGTGGTGATAAGGACACATTGATAGCGACAGCTACTGACCTCGGCTTGCAGATGTTTTCTGTTCCCGACTGTATTTGTTACTTTGTACGATGTCTGCATTAGCGGTATTGTCTTGATAATACCGACACGATCGTGTATGTGTCGCTCTCAGAGAGACGGCGTTATTATGGCAATCCAATACGAGTAGAATGTACTGTAGCGCGATAACAAGGATGGCAGAAAGGACCTCGTTGGAGCGCGGTTCAAGTCGAGGTCGATGACGGTGGTGTCCGTCATGCCAATTTTGGAAACTCTCAGCAACGGTGGCGCGTTGATCAACGTCTCTCGCGTCGACGTAGCCGCTCGCTCATCGCGCGCGATGACACCAACAATGCCCGTAATGGCGCCGCGCGGCATCCCAAACAGCCCTCTTCCCGCCGTACCCCAACGTACACTGTTAACTCCTTCTGCCTCCCCCTCTGTGGGACCTCCCGACCGTCCACTCGCAAAGCGACCGCGGTTCAGAAGCACGCCATCCTCATCCATATCTGTAACACCATCTATGTCGACCGAGTCAACGTCCTCTGCAGATTTCAACTTGGCCCGCAGGACGTCTACTCTCCGTGTCCTGAACTCCTGGGCCCAACTCGCCGAGCGATACAACAAACGGCTCGACGAAGACGACATTGTCGATCTGTACAGCGGTGCTATCATAAAAGACCGTGGCGTGCTCAAAGGTGCACCCAGAGACTATCACATCGGCCACTTTGTCCAGCCCGATGGCGAACAAGATTACCCTGATGCCGACCAGGACCAAGAGGACAGTGAGCAAGATGACGATGACAACGAACTTAATGCACTTCCTCCTAGCGAGCCTATCACCGACGACGACGCCCCGATCTCGAAGAAAGAGCTACTCCGTGGAGTGCCACCTCTTTCTGCCACTACGGACGCAGAAGACCTCAGGGAGTTCTTGGAGGCAGAAAAGAGAAGAAGGGAGCTTGCAGGGGACGAAGAGGACGAGGAAGATGTACCTCCAGAACAGCTGTCCATCATAAGAAAGGCGCTAGAGGAAAAATCGCAAAGAAGAGAAGATGCGATTGCGAACCAAGCCCAGGACGTGGAGAACGAACAACATACTCGGGATAATGAAGTTGACGCCACCCCTACGCGCTCTTGTACCCACTCTCCATCTCCGGATGATGAATCAGAGGATGAACTCGCTCTCTGGACGCATGACGAATCTACCGCTATTTATCCAATTGCTCGAGACGAGTCAGAGCAGGATGCGCGCAAGGTAGAACAAGAAGCGATCGAGCTCACGGAATCGGACTCGGACGAAGAATTCGAAGCAATATTGACACGCCCTCCACGTTTGACCCGGGTGTCACCTCCACCCACTCTACATCCTAAGGAGGTCCAGCAACCACTCCAGTCCCCCCTAGATAGCGAGCTCGGCAGATGTAAATCTCAGAGACGTTCTCACTCCAAAAAAAAAACAGTTAAGGTCTCGCTCAAGTCTGATAGTCGACCTCGGTTACCTCTCGTGCCTCAAAAACCTGAAGTCGTGCTTGTTCGCAAAGGGAAATCGTCTATCTCGAAGGGGACGCGCACTGTGATTTCTGACGATGCAATCTCAGACCGAGAAGTCGTTGGTCCAAATTCCCCTGCGCAAAAGCGCAAAGATAAGAAGATCCTGCCCTTGGCAGAGAATTTCCATCAAGAAAAGACACACCAGTCTCTCGGAGTGGCGTCTCGAGGTCGAAAACGAAAACGTAACGCATCCTCTTCAGCAAATAGTGGCCTCTTAGCTCTGTCCCCAGGTGGGCATTCATCTGCTGCATCGTCCCATGTGTCTAAGCTTGGTATGCTCGAACTCTCATACAGCGGAGCCGAAAAGCAGTTTGCGAAGCCTTGGAAAACCGACACCTCAGAGTCCCACGACGTTGCTGCAATTGGACGAGCCCCAATCAACTTTGTATGCAGATACATCAATTTCTAGTGGGTTTCGTCCCTGTTAGAGACGTTCCCTAATACTTTATACTTACGTTACCTCCGTCCTAGCTCGACTCGAGCACGTTGTTGCAGGTCCTTCACGCTCATTACCCTCGTTCTCTTCTGCATCCAAAATTCAGAAACCTGTTTCGTCCGTCTCAACCGGTAGATCTCTTGACCCTGAATCAGTCCAACCGACCTCGCATGATCACAATTCCGAAAAGGCACTGCTTTCCGATCCACATACCCCCGTCACCCACCCTTACCTACGACATCCTTCTCATCCACCATCTATCTTCTCTTCCCCTAATCAAGGAAGTCCATGCCTACCACTTCCCATTCATCCGCCACCACCCATGGATCCTGTGCAGACTCAGCAGGCGCACTACCTTCTAGCGCAAGCAATGCATCAACTTTCCTACCTTATATCTGCAACAATGCCTACTTACCCTCCATATGCACCTGATGCTGGACAGTCATGGCATCCTCCCCAACACGCTGCATATAGCATCCCCGTTCATCACTCCCCCCACTTCCATGTCCCTCGCCCCTACCACACGCCATCATCGAGTATATCTCGCTCTAGCTTGCTTCCAGCGTCACCAGTTCGATCCTCAGTGTCACCTCTTGTCGAAGAACAACGCATCCGGAAACAAGGACGAAGTAGATCTCGGGGAAGGCACGTGTCATTCAAACTCGACAGCGGGGAAACCATTGGTAATCGGGAACACAACATTCAACCTGAGGTTCGCCGCAGTGAAGAAAAAATCCGCAAACAATCTCTCGAGGTGAAACGGGAGAAAGGAAAAGGAAAGGCAGCAGAGTTCGATAGCTCGTTGCGAATAGAAGATCGAGACAGTCCGCCAATGGAGGTTGCCAGGGGACGAACGCCTGGACCACCCAACCGCCAAAAAACTGATGTACCGCAGGGCAGGTCGCTTAGTCGTCGATAGCAGAACATCATTTGCATGATATATGTGATAGATTATATACCGACCTACCGTCATTTTTTTCTGCTTTTTGCGCTAATTGAATTGGCATCTGAATCGCAACCCGAGAGAAAGCTTGAATTGAGTTTGACGCTCATGTTCGATGACATTCTCACTCACATCCACTGAAGTAACAACCACCGGATTATTAGGATGGTCTCTCGCAGAATACCACTTATCACCAGTGCTGTACGAATACTCGTCTTTATCTCTTTGCTAGGTCAGATTTCCGACAACCTGTGCTGGTAGGAATTGGCGAGCATTATCAAGAGTGACAAAAAACCATGGCAAGGTGGTTGTGTGTGTTGCACAAGTCTTCGCTATCCGATTGACCTGGACTTTTCGTGCAGACTACCTGGTTGTCGATGTCCGTGACAATGACTGGAAGGGGGGAAACATCAAGGGATCACACAATCTCCCTTCCCTTAAGTTTCAGTCTGATGTCGATGAGCTTATCAGCAAGACCAAAAATGTGCCCATGGTAGTCTTTCATTGCAAATACAGTCAAGAACGGTGCGGACTTTCTTCGTGCTGAATCTGCATCCATCATCGATCCAACTAGCACTTACTACTCGAACAGTGGGCCGGTTGCTGCTGGGGTTATTTTTCCAACAAGTTGCAAAGTTTGCAATAGCTGAAACATCGATAATAGCTTTACGACGCCAAACGATCTCTCCAAGAAGCGGAGGAGTACAAGAATCAGCAAGTATATGTTCTCCAGGGGGGATTCAACATGTTTGCCACGAACTTCAAGGTCATTTTAATACCGATGTTGCAGTTAGGTTCTCATCAATATACTGCAGGATGACCCTCTTCTGGTGGAGAACTGGGACGAGAATACAGTAGTCTGGTGAAACATGTCAGTTGCAGAACGAACGAGGCATGTTAGAGGTGTTTTATAGCTTTACCAATGATAGATCCAAGTCAGTCTTTGATCCCATTAGAAACCCCATCTGTTGATTCTTTCTGCTTGACGAATCGCTTGGGCATCTCTTCGACTACTCTTGCCAGTCTCCGACGTTCAGCTTGCAAGTTCTTTTGGCAAACCGTCCTGGGACAAGTGAGCCATTGGGTCGATCATTTCACACCATAATGACACGTACCAAGTTCCCAGTGAAATGACCATGAAAGTTCCAACTGCCCAATTGGAGGCTACAAGCGGGCCTATGAAACCGACGATGAGAATGTGCGCTGTACAGTAGCACTTTCGCACATACTGGCATTCATCGCCCGAATGAACCCAACGCCTGCCCCGCTGGCAATCCCACTCAACAAACTATTTCGTGCACAAGGCATCTCCCCGAGTCGTTGGAAGTCATTCACTACCGATATGCGCTAGTTTCCAGGGCAATCTAAGTCGTCGCTCCTTTGCACGCATTGGGGGAGAACTCGCACCTGGAATGCGACCCATACGTCTTGCCAGTAGTTACCAGTTGTCTCTGTCTTGTAGATTGGTCGGGGTGAACCTTCAGAGGACTGTTCGATTTCAGGATGTCGCTCCGAGGTAGCATCACCAGGTGCCATTGCGTGTTCACTCTGGAAAAGTCGCGCGTGTTACTCAAGTTGCTATCATGTCACACGTGATGAAGCTTTGAAGCCCGAAATCTCGTATGTATTGAACCATCCAACATTCTCAAGTACACAACGTGGTACAGACGTGTATTCAGAGAGGACAATACGAGTGATCTCCTAGTGTCTCAAAAAACAAGGTTTCTTGGACAGTACGACAACAACTTGAAGATAGTGCAATGTTAGAGACGGCCTTTCGACGACCAGAACTTCAGTCTCAGGCATCAGAAGAGAGCTGGAAGGAAGATTGTGGACGAGATCCCAGACCGCTCTACAAAAGGTTTCTAATCAGGAATTACTCTCACAGAAGCGCAAGGTGCATACCGCTTCGTATATTTTTTCGATCCATTCCATGTTTGCGATCGAGTCTTCGGCAGTTATCCAGGTGTCGATTGTTCGGCCTTTAACCCGGTCGACGAAAGCTTCCAGTTGATACCTGTATGTTGACCACCACTCCTCTCCCTTACGTCCAGACCCCGAGGTAAATTTATACGCCTTCTCCATTCGCGCCTTCCTTCCAGTGGGGATCACTTTGATGGTGTGGAAGAATACAGCCAGAGGGAAATTGAATAACTCGACTGAGCCCTGTTCGCATACCACCCGCACAGATAAATCGGGCAGTCGAGGGATGAAACCGAATAGTCTAGGTAGCGCAGAACCACATCTAATCGTAGCTTTGATGGGTTCTCCTCCAGGGCTCGAAGGGGGAAGCAACAGAGCAGCTGAAGTCTGGGTGTCTATACGGGCATCTTTGTCAAAGTTAACGGCAGATGCAGAGATGACGGCGGTTGGATTGTTCTTCGCCACATAACGAACACAATCAAGGGCGTAACCTAATATACCATGTCAGATTCCTCGTGTAGAAAAAAAAAGTACCTACATCCACTGTCCATCAATGCGCCACCCCCAAGACCATAATTCATGCGGATATCATCGTCGGGGACGAAACCATCAGGAAAGCACATCAGGACATGAACTCCTGTCATGGTCCCCAACTCTCCACTCTCAACTATTTCCTTGACCCGCTGTATAGCGGGATGGAATCTAAGAAACTGTCAGTTCTCAGCGATAATTTGGGTTCGCATGCCATGATTCGCCTATAATGAAATGCCTCCAAGAGTACAAGTCCTCTCTGATTCGCAAACTCGAACATGCGCCGAGTTTCTTCGGCCGTGTTACCACTTGGCTTTTCAAGCAAAACATGCTTTCCCGCGGCGAGCGCCTTCATTGTCCATTCATAATGCAATCCATTAGGGAGCTAGGGATAGGAGATCGAGTAAACGTATTGAGCAACATGCATAAAACTTGTGAAAGGTTCTCTACCGGATTGTAAACGACGTCAATTTCAGGGTCGTCCAGCAAGTCTCAATTATTTGCCATAAGCTAATCAAAGTCAATGTTGACGGACTACTATATACCTTGATATCCGTTTTTTCCTCCGTACCATTTCTTGATACCGTAACTCTCTGCGAATTTCTTCGCCTTATTGATGTCTCGGGCAGCGACGGCATAGACTTCGACTTCAGCATGACTTTTTGCAGGTGTGATGAGAGCAGGAGGTGCAACCCTGGCTGCACCCAGGATACCGAACTTGAGCAGGATACTCTGACCCAACACGGCGCCCGAGGGACTCGGTGGGTTAAAGAACACCTTGTCAAGCAAATCATCAATTAATTCAGTAGCCAAGACTTTGCTCGCGACTGACAGCGTTAATGCGTTTGAAAAACCCAATGACCGATGCCATCACTCGAGGTCACGACGACACTTGAAAAAAGAAAAAGGATTGTATTCACATTATGGTGTGACTAATAATTCACTAATAAGTTAGGCCAAGCTCGGCAATATTACTTAGAACTAGTTTCAAAGGGATTGGTCTGTTTGAGCTTCGCACGGCCCCTCCAAGCCATTAAGGACTCTGACCCATCTGCAACTGACATTCGCTCGTGCAATGCAACAAACTTGCTTGTAAACAGTCTACGAAAACACCCTCCGACACGAGCTCGTATCAAAAAACGATCTACTTTCTCCAGTACAGTAGTCTCCACATCATCCTCCAGTTTAAAGTACTCTATGACTGACCGCTGCCTGTGCACTTGTTGCACGAAAGCGACTGCCATTTGCTTTGCCGTTGGACTTTTTCCTCGTAGGGATGCCGCCTGCTGGCAGAGTCTCGGCCTCCGCATACGATCAACCCCTGTTGTATACCCCTTCGAATCCGAATAGGTTCAACGAGTCCCGGCGTGTTCTCGTTACTCACAGGTCGGGCGGTCACGGTGTTCTAAGTCCAAGTCGCGCAGTCACTCCCGCATGCCGATGACGGAGCTCCGTTGTACATAAATTTATATTATCAATCTAGGGGTTCGGCCCATGATCCAGCTGCGGCCTCAACAGAACGGTACCACGGCATACTGGCCGATGCTTCGTCGAGCCGGCTCAATAGATGTGATATGGCTTGTGTTGCACCATATCTGCCGTCGTGAGAGACATGACACGCAAAGAGAAGACAGCCGTGATCCATTATATTGATTCGAGGCTGTCCTCGTTGCGTATAGACGCGATCAAAATACTTGGAAGCATGCAGTCAAACAGTCACATTATTTTGGTTTGTAGGACTTATTGACACGGTAATGTGACAATCGGGCTTTGTTCTTTGCTTCTGGAATGGGTGTTTTGACATCCCGAGTTGCCCGAAAAGTAGGTTCTTGGATAGCTTAAAGGTCAAAGGATACTCACACATCTGTAATCGACTCGACGTCATTGGCCACGACTGCGCGATCAGAGTCATAGAAGATTCATATCAAATATAGAGAGCAAGTCATCGTTGGTCTATTACTCACAACAATAACTCATTTTTAACACGACGCCTTCATGAAACGTCAGACGATGACGACGCCCCTAGGCGTTTACGTACTTGGTCTATGGCACGGTGTATATTTACCGCTGTGGATTCAGGAAGACCGAGAATTTGGAGCATATAAGGCATCGCCTCGCGAGTAAGAAGCATACGCTCAGATTGGGTCTCCCCCGTTCTCGACGCGGCCTCTAATTTCCTATTACTATCAACATTTCTGGCCGTCGAGTCTTTTCTCAGGGACCTCGATTCTAGAACAGGTGGTGGGGAGTCTGTAGATATTCCTGAAGACGAAGCGAATGATGCATATAATTTATCGAGCTCAGAGCTTGGATCTGGTTCGATCATCCCATGGTCCAGAAGGGAAGATAAATATTGAGAAGATCTATAAGCTGCCTCGCGATCAACCCAAACAAATTAGGGGAGCAGCACTACATAAGAATAAAACATCGCAGGAAGAAGATGCCAGCTGACCTCTGTAGTGTGACCACGACCTCCAAACACAGAAGAAGAGTGGCAAATTGGGTATCAGTGCTATGCATAAAAGAAAAGGGTCAAAAGTAAATATTGACACATTACAGAAAGTGCGTACGTATCAGTGCGATTGGAACAGCAAGGGGAGCAATGAGCATCCATAAATAAAACCCCCTTCGATGTCGTGGTCCATGACTCGCCAGGAATGTGTGTAGATGTGCGAGAGGTGGAAGCAAGGCGTGATCTTCTCCAACGACCGAGCAATTGGGGTATAAGGAAGGTGGGTAGATGAGTGGTATCTGTGTGCGGAGGGAATTGCTGTGTTCACGAGACCAAACTAGAGCATGAAAAAAAATGCACACCCTTCGGAATGAATGTAATCGACGAGTGTTCCCATTAACATCGCTGATTTGTTCACCGGTTCTGGTCAGAGGGACGATAGGCCCCAAGGACGGATCAACATTTCTGAGTGCCAACTCCTCGAATTCTATTCGATCAGCTATACGTTCACCTAATTCATAAGTCCATAGCTGTTTCGTGTAAATCACCTCAGTTCTCACAGCTTTTGACATATGCAGCAAGATGCCCACCTTCCAGCTGCTTTTCGGTGCCTTCCCAAGACTAATCCAGAGCTCTCCGGCTTTGTTCATCACATTCTTTAGCACTTTGTTATGCCATGAGAGGTCTTCATGATTATCGCGCGGCGAAATCAGGTCGAAATGATAATAAACCAGCAAGGTTGTCGCGTTGGAGTCGGCACAGGGTTTTGTTTTGGCGTTCAGAGGGACTTTTACCCTTGCAAGGGGAAGTGCGATGATGCGCATCGAATGTACTCCCTTCAGTGGCATGTTCATTGTAAGCTAGACCTAAGACGCTCCAGTCGAACTGCTCTGTCCGCCCACGTGATCGAGACAGACCAAGACTTGTCGCATCCCACTCAACCTCCATGAATTCACCCGACCCTGGCTCCCCCATATCCACCGACACATCCGGATCACCACCCCCAGATGACTTTCAGTTTTTGAATCGCGATCAGCAGCAAATCTTGAGCGCTACCGACGCCCGTCTGCTCAGTAACTTCTCATCCTCATTCACTCCGACATCAGTTTCCTCGAAGCGCCGTCTCCCTGGAGGGTCTTCCTCCGAAGGCCCGCAACGTCGAGACCCAAAATCAAGGAGGCGAGAGGATGCTTTTGGTTCCGCAAGTGGCTCGACTAGGAGGGGAGTCGTCGAGGGCCAGACTGGCCACATGGTCGATAGGGGCGCCGCTTTGGGAAGCAGTACAAGGGGAGATTACACTGCTCGCAGGGACAAGGAAGAGCTTATCGACTTGTCGTTGGTGGAGCAACTAAGGCAAGGTCAGTCCCGACACTCTTGCTTTCTCGATCCACTCATCCCCTCGCTGGTCAGATTTCGGAGACCCCTTTCTGGACTCTGGTATGAAGCAGATCAGCTAATTTGCATTTGTATTAATTGACAACACCATTGTGACTTGATTCGGTGAGATCCTCCTGTCTAATACTTGCTCTGCTCGCTCATCCCCAAGTCTGCTGTAGCACACTCTCTCCGTCCCGTTATCCTCTAGAGACATGACATGAGTACAGTCAATCGTACTTCACCAGATCACAACACTCATCTCCTGATGTTCTGGTGTAAAGCGCTTGCGCCTGTCAGATTGCCTCTTGAAAACTAAAACTGTGTATTCTCAACGTGCGCAGCCCTCCTATGATACCTATGGTGGAATTCTTTTCCCCGTGATCTCGATTCTTGGGTCGGTTGTGACTAAAATTTCTGTCATCAAATTTGCACTCTGAACTTGAATCCATCTGACTTTTGAACCCGAGAGTCTGTCGTGCTCTGCGCTACATATAGCGGTAAATACAATACCTCAGGCTCTCAGTCACCCATCAAGTATCCACACGCTCGCTACTTGTGCTATGCCCTTAGCCGTGTGCTAACACATGTTCGAACAGTTGGATAGGTTGACCTCTTCGCGGGGAACGGTTTCATTATTATCAAGGATGGTTTCACGGAAGAGAAGGCTGCAGAACGAACCGAGAATACTCTTCTTGGTCCCAATTCCAATGTCGAGGGCGTCTGGGATGAGAAACTTATCTATACGCCGTGGCACAGGCGTGAAGATGTTGCCCTAAAGGTTGGCTGTTCCTTTTGTTGTCAGACATTAAGCTTTGAATCTAGTGGGGAGGCATTCTTACCGCTCCTGAGGGTATCGACATGGTCGCAACATCTTACTGCGCACCTTGAAGGGGTCCCCCCAATGGGCATGTCGTCTATTCCTTCAGGCTTCCACGTCCACCTAGATGGGTCCCGAGAGTAATCCCAGACACCATTTGTATCTCAAATAAGTCAAAACTGTACGACTCGATCAGTGGGAAAATCTGGGTGTTATTTCGATCCATCTCAAGGCCTTATGGTTTACTCCATGTAGTTTTAAAAAGACTACGTAGTATGATATTCGTATATTACTAGCCTCCCTGTTTCACTCAGGGAACTAATACCATTCAATTTCGGTCGAGAACATGGCTTTTGGTGTCGATGAGCCGGACTACGACAATGACGAAGCGGAAGAGGATGTAGTAGTCCTCAAGAGCAGCCTGAGCCTGCTACATCAGAACAACCCCCAGCGGGGCCTGTTCCCGTGACGCTAGTCCTCGAACTTCAGTACATTATACGTGGTTCGAGTAGTGCAAGCAGCAGTGTGTCACATAGTAGTAATTGATAGCAACTGTGCCACGAGGCCGCCGTGTTTTCTACGTCTTGATTCCCTTGCCCCGTGTGAGTCGAGTCTGCCTGAGGGTAAGCTAGCACACTAATAAGCGCTCACGATGTCACCATTCAGTGATCATCGCCGCGTTCACAAGTTCTTTCAATCTACATGTTTTCCGGTGCGTTTCAGAATGTCGTCTGGATGTCTCTGGTTTTGGGAGCGGTATCCTATGGTGTCGGTCTCGCTCCGCTATCCGTGCCATTCTCTAGTACGTGTTCAAGTGGATGTAGCTAAGATACGGTCTAACTTCAGATGGGTCATAAGAAAAACGGCTCAGCATGTTATCTAACCTAGGAACTGGAATGCTCATTGGCACTGCCCTTGGAGTGATCTTGCCCGAGTGAGTTCTCTGGCTACTACCAATCGCCTTCTAAGCTTGATTCACCACTATAGGGGAGTCGAAGAGCTTGTGACCAACGCGGACTGGGAACGGAGCTCCTACTCTTTTGGTATCGGGATCCCAATCTTACTGGGGTTTGCCTTGATGTTTCTTTTGGAGGAATACTCCACCTCTCATGGACACCCAGTGGCTCATGCTTCGACTTCTCAGCCTGGAGCACTGACACTTGGTGTCGACTTGGAGGAACGAGGACGTCTGCCCAATTCCGAGAGACCTTCCTCACACGATGCTGAGTCCAGCGCGATCCGGCAGGCATATCCGTTATCATTCGGCTTGATCATACACGCGCTTGTGGATGGGTATGCCTTAGGTGTCTCTGCATCTAATTCACGTTCTCCCAACTTGTCGCTCGTCGTATTTCTTGCGATTGTTGTTCACAAAGGCATGATGCTCTGCCTCCGCCTTTTCGTTCGCTGACTTTACGTGTGGGATAGCACCGACTGCGTTTGCTCTGACCACCGCACTTCTTGCAAACTCGCTTCCCGTGATAGAGTGCAAGAAGCATCTAATGTATTTCAGTCTCGCGACTCCAGCCAGCTCAATTTTGTCGTATGGTTTCTACGCCTTCCGCTCAGAGGACCGTAGTACTTGGTCAGAGGGTGCGCTGCTATTTAGCGTAAGTTATTTGAAAGCTATCTGGAAACCACTTCATCTGTTCCGAATGCGTAGGGAGGCACGTTTTTGTATGTAGCTTCGGTGGTACAGCCCGTATCAGATCGTGCATCAGAATCCGTTGGGAGCGAGATTGGGAAGACGCTTCGCACAATACTGCTTGTAGGGGGGATGTTTTTTCCTGCGCTAGTCGGCCAGTTGGTGGTGCATGGACATTGAGTATACAGAATCCAGGACCCTCGTATTTACTGTAAACCCATTCGTTGGCCACTGGACACCCATTTTGTTCACTAGAAATGGAGGGTCATCATGCGTTCGCGAATTCGCCGTAGTTTGTTCACAGACCATGTCATCGCCGGAGACAGACTCTGAAGATGAAAGGGAATCTACGCCTCCGCCATCAAAGCGGCCTCGTCGATCGGGATCCCCAAGAACTGCAGGCAGCGCTCCAAATGTGAAGAACCATACACTCCCCACCTCTAGTTCGACCTCCACCTCACCGACGATGAACAATCCTTCTAATCTGCCTCCACTCGCCGTCTCGATGCTAGGCGTCGAACCACTTGACGAGTTCATCAGGGAAATTGCAGATTTTGTGCATCACAAGATCATGACCAGACCCAACGTGGGTTCTGATGCGAGAGTGGAGGTGGAAGCCAAACTCGGTGTCCTCATAGACCGAAACAGTGGGAAGAGAATGTCCCTACCGGTGCTGGTGGAAACGAGTGCGTGATTTGAAGCCGTCTTTTACGCGTGATGCTCACACCGCCGTGGTTTCAGTCCTACTGCCAGATGGAATCGATCTGCGTTTCGAATCGAACATGTCGGCTGTTGGTGTCTACGCCTTCAGACAGTGACTTTA
Source organism: Singerocomus inundabilis (assembly GCA_038089075.1). Classification (NCBI taxonomy): domain Eukaryota; kingdom Fungi; phylum Basidiomycota; class Agaricomycetes; order Boletales; family Boletaceae; genus Singerocomus; species Singerocomus inundabilis. Next base: position 38,148 of record JBBPKD010000004.1, read on the forward strand.
CAGAACAAGCTCATTTTGGACATTTCAGGCGCAACACAAGCACTTCAATACGATGCTCAACGAGCTACAACGGAGATCTTCTGAGCCCTCGCACCCAGCATCTCCTCTAGAGTATAAACACTTCAAACTAGTTGACTCCTTTTACGCGACCGAAAATCCCCGTGATCGTGAAAAGATTCGTGTCACTCGCGAAGAGAGGACTGGAACGGTGGTCGAGGTCATGAGGAAGATAAGATTAGGTGACCTAAATATACATTCTCCAAAGCGAGCAGCCGACTGGAGGATTAGCGTCAGCTTGGAGGTTTCAAGTAGGTCGAACCGCTAGCTTACACTTGCGGATATTCACAAGGTGCCCCAGTGCCCCATCCTGTAGGAACGCCAGTGTTCACGAGAAAAAAGGATAGGATATGCTACTCGCACGAGGAGTTTAATATTGACCTCACGCAGGTAGTGTCCAATGCTGGTCCTAGCAGTCCAGTGAGTACAACATTGTCATGGCAACACTTTCGTCTTTATCGGTTTGTCCGTCAGCCTGAGGTTCTGCACGAATTGGAGGTGGAAATCGCGAGGCCTGCACTGCTTTTGTCTGCAGCATCAAAGCGAGGAGATCTGAATGTGTCAGAACACGAACGGAACGCGTTTGACGAGCTGATCCGGTCCTTTGTGAATAACGCTCGGATTCTTGTCAAGAACGCCAACGAAGGATGACTCTTGACACAACTCTTGGACGGATACGTAGGTTTCATGGACGAAAAAACTCGTGGTTAAGTCACGTATGGAATATAGGGTACATACTAGAGCATTGCAGAACTTAGGGTACCAGGAAAGCAGTTCAGACACCAACAACTTCAACCAAGTCACCGTCCTCTAAATCGGCATCTCCGATTTCTGCTTCAGAGTCCATCTTGTCTCCATCGACCATCAAGTGAGGGAACGTGCCATTTCCCACTCTGCTTGTGCGTGCAATACGAGAGTACTTGTCAGACAACCCTGCTGCTTTGAGAAATGCCTTTACAACTGTCCCACAAGTTGTAGTCGAGCGGACAGTGAGGGTGAAGGTCTTGTCTTTGGTGGCCGAGGACCGAAGTACGAGCTTGACTATATCTCCTCCAGTGGACTCGGCTTCCAACTCGGCATCGAACTGTGACGCTATAGGCGGGGAAGACCTTGATGTACCATCTGGATGGGATGGAGACAGTGTCCCGTTATTTCGCTGCGCATGAATGTACTCGGCAGTGTGCTTATCGCATGCATCTATTTATACTCATCAGCAACCGCAACAGTTTTTGGTGATATGAACGGACCCATCTCTCCCTCTGCCCATATGTGAAGACTATGGGGCGTACCTGAAGCAAAGACGCGTCTGTGGTCGTGACTGATTACAAGTTGATCTACCATAATCCCGGCCAGGTCGGCGACCCCATCGAATAACTCTCTAAAAGTGTCGTGCTGAATCAATGTTGAATTGGTCAGTAGGGATAGGACGAATGAAGGAGACGCACTCGTTTCATTTTGAACATCCAGCATTGCTCTTGTGCCAATGGGTTGCGTGGATGCGGACGCCACTGAACCTTGATATGGACCACCTCAGGCCCACCCTCACGTCCCGCATCAGTGTGAGCGTGTTTCGCTCGTTGCCTGGCAGCTTCGGCGATCTTGGCAAGTTCTGGGTCCAAATCTATCGTATCGGTGGAGTCATCCAGTATGAAGGTGGGAGAAGGAGGACGAGGTTCGATTGCGAGTGCTTGTCTGATACTGCCACGTAAATGAAAGCGGTGTTAATCAGACGATGAGCTGCAAACCTGACCAGGTTCATCGCATGTGCGCGCTGATGGGCGGGTAGTTCCGGGGGTGGTGTGATGGATTCGGGGCGACTCCTTTCTCGTTTGCGCTTGTTGGGTGACGGGTTCTCCTGAGGGTTCTTGTGTGTATGTTCAATGATTTGAATGTCATCATCTTCTTTGTCCGAGGAGAGTCTAGACGAAACAGGTCAGGAAATGTGAAGGGACTAGAAGCCTGGTAACTTGTCACATAGAACGTGCGACAAGGAATAACAACTCGACCAGCGGGGACGTGAGTGCGACTGAGTTCAGACGTACATTCTAGCTACATCCATGCCCTGCCAGCGAGGGCGATCATTGCGCTTGATCGGCTTCTTCTTTCTCCGGGGTTTCGAAGGGGGCCCGTCCTCTCTGTCATCCAAGTCCCAGTCATCGTCGGACCATGTGAGTGGTGTTGTCTCTGGAGGATGATGAGTTCGATGCACGGGAAGATGCGCGGCGGCACTTACTCGCGGCGGACTGCTCGAGCTGCCTCCAGTGCTGAGCTGTTCTTCCCCTATTCCTGCGAAAGTGGTCGTCCTCGTCATTAACGGTGTTGATGTCCTGAGTGTCGCTGCTGGTAGCTGGTTGTCTTGATACTAGACGCGGTCGTGGTCGCGGACGTGCCAAGTGCGCCATTCGTTAATGACAACACGCTGTGGGAATATCGGGGCGATACCCTCGCGCTGTCACACATCGCGTCACGTCACGCTACCCCTCATGTCCGACAAGGTCGTCTTCAAGAAATCAACGCCGCGTCCAGCTCGACGCGCAAGAGGCGTCGATGATGAGCACGACAGCAGCGAACCGTCCGAAACGAACTCACCAATAACTCTCGCATCAAAGCTCAAGTCGAAAGCAAGACTCGCACAGCCAAAGTCCCGACTGAGCTTCGGTGTTGATGACGAGGCAAGTGTCTTGCGGGCCAGTTCGCGATTTCTTTGATGTCATGGCGCATCAGGCCGCCGAGGAACCCTCATTTCAGATCAAAAAATCTAGTCTCAGCCGCAAACTCACTCTTGGCTCACATCCAGCGTGCGTGTCGATTGATTCACTGTCGTCTGCGCATTGTGGACCCCTTATCCCTAGTTCGCTACCTGCCACATTAGACCAGGCAACCATTGGCACTCGTTCCAATGGTGCTCCGGTTTATGATCAGGCTCATCTCTTAGAGCTCAGGGCCAGCACATACTCCACTCGGCCACTCGCTAACAATGACATTTATGGTGCAGAGGTGGATGCATTGATGACTACGAATGAGAGCACATTGGAGTCATTAGTATCTGCAGGCAATGTCTATTCCCCCCGTTGTGCAGTCGGGTGCTCATATTTCCCCAGAGGCTCCTGAAACCATAATCCCTTCTCAGTCAAGGATTGTGGCTGCAAAGGAGCGGCGAGAACATCTGCGTGCCGGTACTGCAGAACAAGAGTACATCTCTTTATCTGTCACAAAACCGGTCGACACCCCTCAGGGCCCTCATCCTGAAAGCCGCTTGATGCGAGAAGAGGATGAGGTAGGGGAGGGCGACGATGGTGAGTGAGGTGTCTGCTTTAGGGCATCATTCTTGTTTATTGCATCCTCCAGAGTATGCGGAATACACTAGCGCGCAAGAAAGGATAGCACTGGGGAAAAAAGCACGCAAAGCCGAGGCCACGAAACGCAGAGATGCCATGAAGGAAATGATTTCCGAGGTGTAAGTGTTTTTCTTTTTTCCAATACATTGTCTAATGTCGTCACATCAGAGTAGATGAAGATGAAGAGATCCTCGAGTGGGAAAAAGAACAACTACGCAGAGGGGGTCATGACCCTACGATGGTCTCAGATCTGACCCCGGCTAAGCAAATGTACACCGCTGCCCGGAGTATACCTTTAGTTTGTTCCATTGTACATCCGCTTACACCTGGCCAGTTCCACCTGCAACCGACATACCCATCCTTGGTCCAACCATTGAACAATTTCAGCGAACGCTAGCCTCACTGTGTGACTCTCATACTTCGAACATAGGCACCATCGCATCTCTTGCACAACAGCGTACCGAATTAGATACGCGAGAGACGGAACTCCGTTCAATGATTGCAAATGCAGAGTCGAAAAGAAGCTGGTTCGCGGAATTCAAGGACTGGATCGAGGGTGTGGCTGATTTTCTTGACGAAAAGGTCTTGATCTCTTTCCCGACGTGCGTCGTGCTAACTCTACATTTTTAGTTCCCCAGGCTCGAAAAGCTGGAAGAGGAACATCTTTCTATATTAAAAGAGCGTGCCGAAATGATCGCGCAGCGGCGCAGTGCCGACGACGAGGACGATCTATCTGTCTTATATGGTCCAATTCCTAAATCCTCTGTGGAATCCGGTGATGATGAGTTGGATCGCGTATCACTTGCATCGAATTCTGTCGTACTCAGAAGGGAGCGACGCACAGCTAGAGTAGCGAGACGCGCTCGTCGACAAGTCAAGATGCCATTGAATGTTGATGACCATGAAGAAGGGTACTCAACAGACTCATCCTTGACCCAGTCCGACGCCCTCGACTATCAGCAAGCTCTTGAAAGGATCACCGCGGACGGTAGAGACATCTTATCTGATGTCCGATCTGTCGAATTCAGGGACCCTAATCGTGGTCTTGCAAGATGGTTCGGTGAATGGCGTGAACGATATGCTGACAGTTACGTTGGTGCTTGGGGTGGCCTCGGACTAGTGGGAGCTTGGGAATTTTGGGTGCGACTCGAGCTATTAGGATGGAGCCCATTCGAGGTATGTGCCTTCATACCCTCTGACATGTACCTGACACGTGTAGCAGTCGCAGAGGAGCTTAGACCAATTTTCTTGGTATTCGTCTCTATATCACTATTCTCGGCCTCTAGGCGGAAATGAAGGGGGTGATGAGCTGGAACTTGGCCCAGATGGTGACATTGTTTCAGCGATGATTTCCACCGCGGTTGCACCTTGCCTTTGCAGAATGCTAGAAGTGGGGGGACTTGACCCTTACTCTGCGACGGATGTCCGGAGAATGGCGGATCTAGCGGAACAAGTGGAAGTTTCTATCGGAAGGGACAGTAATAAGTTCCAGGTGCCGTGTTCGTGATACTGACGAACATTTCTAATATTACACGGATCTGCAGATGATTTTGAAATCCGTCTACACCGTCTTCGATGGCGCTGTATCCAACACGGAGAAGCTGTTGACTCCTTTTGTCAAGTTGAATTGTCTCCCCTTTGACCCAGGGGCGGCACCTGCGCGACAGCGATTGCTCGCTCGAGCTTCAAAACTTTTGGAGAACACACTGCGATGGCGCAAGTATGGTGGTGACAGGGATGCCCTTGATCAACTCTGTGTACGGCTTGTGAACGATTGTATACTTCCGATTGCAGAGAGCGGGTGGGAAGTCGGGGGCAAACACAAAGTCCGCCAGGTAATTAATTTGGTTTCCATCCCGTTGCTCGACATGATCTTATACGCACCTGCAGGTGATGGCCATGTTACCGAAGGAGTTAACGAGCTCGATAAGACACATGTTGACCGGATTGTCCTAAGTGTTGAAATTCACCATCTTGTCCAACCGCCAGGTCTACTCAGATGCAGTGTCACTGCGTACGCCGAGCCTCTCATGCCGAAAACGATGATAATTTGTTGGTTTAGCCAGCTTCCACATTATCACCGCCGGCTGCTCGGGAAACGGACATGAAGCCTCGATGACCGCTCACGTTTGGCCGCTGGGCCGCCTTGCTGCGCCTTGGTCTTTCGCATGAGTGGTTCGTTCCGCTGTCAGACAGACTTTATAATCTGCTGTGTACGGATGGATGGCTATGCGGCTTGGTCATGTCGTATTTTTGGATGATTCGGTTATAATAACTCTGAAGGTGAGGCTATCTGGATTTTTTTTCGATGTCGTAATGGAATTTTTTCATGGAATCTGTAAGCGGCGCGATGTGATTGGTTGTGGATTTCGTCCGTTGTACGTTACGCATCACATGCTACATGTCGACATCCTAACATCTGCTCATAAAAACGTTATGCAGTCAGACCAAATTTGACGGCAGCGCGCACAAGACTTGTCTATACCAAATTGTGTGTGTCATTCAAAAGGCAACGGCCACCCTCTCCTTTACCGCCATTCTTGGCACGGCCAGCCCGCTATCATAAAACACTCCGTGTATCACCCAAACCGGGTCCCAGCGAACCAGTTCATATACTTCTTGCACCCGGTCCTCGTGTCATCCGATGCAAATTAGTTCGATCAGGTTAGTGCAATGGTCCAACGACCAGCTAATTGCGCCGATTACGCGTGGCCTTCTGGTTTATTCCGTCACCTGTTTACTTGTTCAGTGATGCCAACGGAAACTTTCCGATTCGATAATGCAGGGTCGGGCATCTACGATCCTTCCGAATCCATCCAGTACGAGTGGTCTCAGCGAGCCGCCGAGTAATATTTCATGGGTACCTTTTCGCCTATAAAAGACGCTCGATAAAGCGTTACCTCCTTGTGTACCAGGACACCTTCCCCTTGGTCTCTCCCTCTCCACTGTTTTTCGCGGAATGTCCGAGATTGCTGCAAAGCCTATCCCACGTCACTCCGACACGTCGAGTGCGTATGCTGGCCACCATGATTCCAGCGAAAAACGTTTTGTTGCGTTCGCAGACTGTGAAAACTGCGCGCAGTATCCCAACCGTTGGTCCCGGATCAGGTTGGTCGGCCTCTCGAGATCTCTCGGTCCTTCTTCACATCTCTCCTCAGGGAATATGTGCGAGAGCCAGCTGCTGAATTTCTCGGGACTATGATCCTTGTCATCTTTGGTTGTGGTGGTAACTGTCAGGTCGTTTTATCGTCTAGCACTGCCGTCTCCTCTAGTCCTAAAGGGGTCAGTCTTGAGAGTTATCAGCAACTAGTTCAGCGCTGATATCTGGATGGTAGGATTTCCTCTCTTTGAACTTTGGTTGGGCTATTGGTAGGTGATGTTACCATGACATAGGTGATCTTTCTGAGACGTCTAATAGGTGTTGCCTTGGGTGTATGGGCGTGTGGTGGAATTTCCGGCGGTCACATTAACCCTGCGGTACATCGTATTGCATCCATGATATCTATCGTGTACTTACTTCTTTCTAGGTCACCCTTGCTATGGCATCTGTTCGCGGTTTCCCTTGGAAGAAGGTCCCCTTCTATATTTTAGCACAGCTCCTCGGGGGCATTTGTGGTGCTGGTATTATTTATGCCAACTACTTCCATGCCATCAACCTCTACGAAGGTGGAAGGCACATCCGTACTATCTCTGGTACTGGCGACCTGTTTGGGACATACGCAGTATGTCTTGTGAATCCCCGATCGACGATTTGGGCTAATCACGATTCAAGGCAGACTATATGACCGCTGTTTCTAGTTTCTTTGCCGAGGTGAGTTCTGCTTTGGTTTGTACACTTTCCACTGTCTCACATGTACCCAGTTCCTGGCATCTGCCATGTTGATCATCGCAATCTTCTCTGCGACTGATAAGCGGAATGGCCCACCTCCACCAGGTCTCGTCCCTCTGGTACTCTTCTTCGCCATCCTTGGCATAGGGTTGGCTCTCGGCATGGAAACAGAATATGCAATCAATCCTGCCCGCGACCTTGGTCCGCGTATTTTGACAGCTATGGTTGGCTACGGAAGAGCTGGTGTGTATCCCATGCTCCGCATTGACAGTATAGTTCATCCTCCCTAGTTTTTAACTTTAGGAATCAGTACTGGATTTGGTGCCCAATATTCGGCCCGATTTTGGGTATGCAAGTTGGAGCTTTGGTCTACGACGCCCTCGTCTACACTGGACCTGACAGTATCGTCAATAAACCGTAGGCATTAAAAGATTGTATAGCGATTTTCTCATTAACATCTCTTTTCAGAGACTTGGCAGCCGAAAGGAGGCACCTCGATGATTGCTCACCGTACAAGAAAACCACCGTACCTGCAGGTGTTGACGTAGTTTGATGACTTTTGGGGATTATCTCGAATGTTGCTCAAACAAACTTTTTTTTTTTCTTTTCCCCATTATGCTGTGTTCCCCTCTGTCATGATGCTTCTAGTAGTGCGACAGATATAGCGAGCAACTGGGTTTTGTTTGCATACCTAAGTCGATAACGTACTGTCTGTGGAGGTATCTGATTACTTTCAACTGAATGACTACTGGTCAAGTTACAGCCATGGCAGTGCGTTACCAATGTCGATGGTGGTGTTCCGCAGTGCTTTTGCTGAAACTACAGAAGCCAACACGGGCGCCGCAATTGGATACGATCTCCGTTCCTTGACGCCGTGTCTCATATGTTGTGCATTGCCATACAATCGCTAGTTGATCCATACAGGTGATAATAGTACCATGGGTGTTAGACCGTGTACAAAGATCTGCGAATTACCATGTGATATACTTGTGCACCTTATGGGGGGTTGTTCCTCAATCACTCGCCGAATGAACTCTGGAATGTAACCCCTCTGATTCACGGATGCACTTGTTTTAAAGGGGTTGATGCTTTGGATAGCACAACAATATATACATTAGTAAAAGGGCTATTCCAGTTAGGGTGCATGCATGAGCTACATGTTCTGAAAGAATCCGAGTCATACACTTCAAAGTCCACGTGAACCAGACACAACAATAAGATAGAAGAGAACCAGCTGACCAGCAGACGGTACCTCTTCAAAGTAGCTACCACTGTCCTGCCAATTGGCCGGCCACCCAAACAAAGGCGCAACCACATATCGGTATTAGAACGACCCAGATGACAAAGTCCCAGAATAGGCGCTTTCCAAGTCGACTACGCTGAAGAAGCCACTCCTTGCGTTGAAGAAGCGAATCACGGGATGGGGATGGCGGAGGTTCAGAAATGGAAGACTGTAGAGTGTTCGGAGCCGACGGTAGTGCCTGGGGTATGACAATAGAAAGTGGGCGACGGAAATAGTGGATGATGATGTGTGCCAAGGCTGAAGAATCGTGAACATTGACTTGGTTCTGTTATCGGAAGTGAGGAAGGAGAACATACCTGGAAGCAGGAAGGTCCCCGAAACAGCCAAGAATAGCACGACATCGTCAAGAACACCCACAGTATCTGATGGAACCATGCTAAGTGCAAGAATAACAAGAGTAATGATGGATAATGCTGTATTTGTGCGGATAAGCCGGTATACCACACCATGTAGCGGGAGTGATGTTATCGATACGACAACGGACGGGATAGATAGTACGAGGGTAGTGATGCGAAAGCAGAGCACGAGGTCATCTGACGCGGCCGCAGAAGACTTCCGTGACAAGTCAGCCTACGCTTGCTCGTCTATTGGTGTTACTTACCGGAGCGCGAGGTGATGCGGCAATGATTACGAGAGGAAGCATGAGCAACGCAGCTAGTATGGCTGAGGACATATTCAATCGCTGGAAAGAGCTCGCTCTTGCATCCCTGGATGCAGTGGAAACTGGTAAAGTCCCCGCTACCAGGGAAGCAGACAGGGGAACCGTCATGGTGGTAGCACATGCGAAGGTGAGACTACCTGTAGAATAGTGACGGATGAGAGGGCATATACAAAAGTGGACATGGAACACAAACTGATTTCGTTCCACAGCACCCCTCGTCGTGGCAAGCTCAGGCTCGGTAACGAAAGTTCATTCGCACCATGGGAACGAGATACCGCGACCAACCACACCAAATACGAAACTACAGAGAGACTAGTCGTGTACATGATAGATCTGGAAGCCAGAGACTTGGGCAGAGAGAGAACAAACACTAGAATAGACATTATGATTGAAATATTGACACGGGAGCGTGATAGATTTGATTCTGAGCCCTTGACGAGCAGTGCAGAGTCAACGGAATCTGTTTACAAAGCAGAATCAGAAAAGACAGGATACGACCCTGTGGCTTAAACCGACCTCGTAAGTACATTGCGGCCAATAAAAGCTTGAATAATCCGCTGATGACGGCAAAGGTGGAGCGTATTAAGCCATACCTGAGGGTCCTACGGTAACGCCGTGCAAATGCATGAGTGAGTATGTCTTCGGTGGACGACTTGCGCAGATAACGACCCAGAAGAAACCAGATTTGACGACAGAAGGCAGAGAGGCATACAGCGACGATAAGTCCAGTTAGGCCAGTTGGAAGTGAAGCATCCCCAAATTCGAGGGCATATATGGCGCCGAGCCTGAGGTAAGGGGACAAGAGATATAAAAACACGGCCGAATGAGAAAGCGGTGGGATGGGTAGTTGGTTGATCCCTAGTTGTGAATCGCCGTCTTCATTTTCGTCTTCCTCGTCGGTAGTGTATTCTTCGAGAGGATCGCGGAGGTCAGTGTCAGGGAGAAGTACGAGACGTGAAGCAGAGTTCGTGCCAGACAAGCCTGAGACTCGAATGGGAGAGCTGGGAGGGGATTCAGTATCAGTGCTGGACCGAGGACTGTGAGTAGACGACATCTGGGGGGGTCGAGGGTAGGATTTGGTGCTGCGCAATTGTCTGCGTGACTTTTTGCTTTATCATGCTGACCACCACCATGGACCAAACCCAGAGAAGACGACCGACTATCGCAAACGAGTGGCAACTTGCCGTTCTCAAGAGGCTTCAATCAGAGTCGAGCAACCCCACTGAAGGACAACGCTTGGCGGCGGCGGCGGAAACTGGCCTGTGTGTAGTGCACAAGACAGCCTCCACCGTCGTGCAAGCTTACTCTACTTTTTTAGAGACGAAAAGTGGGTGAGGAACTGGTTTACACGTCAACGTTCAAAGGTGGCCGCTCGTAACAGAAAGGATCAATCGGTGACATCCAAGCCACGTCAACGACGAGTTCCTTCTGCAGTCGTCCCGACATTCAAATTGCAACTCTGTCATCCCGCTGTTCCTAATGGACCCCAACAAGGTCTCTCGTTCCGCAAATCGCCACCAATGCCAATCGATACTCTCACAAATTCTCGTTCGTCCTGTCCGTCACGACCAACCTTGAATGCCGAGGCGATACCTCGTTCACACCGAAGCGTCTCTGCCCCTACGTATTTGAACAACCCATCTCAGAAATCAACGTTCTTTCCACAAACCACTACGATACCCACGTATTCCAGGGATCCACTTTTTAATCGTTATCCCGACTTCTCTCAATTCTTTTGCCCGCAAGTACACGAGCGATTCCGTAGCTCCGAGTTACTAGCACCGGTCAACAATCATAGTCACCCTATTCGGCTTCTAGCTAACCCAGACGATGACTTCCGTGCGCCTATGTATCTGCAGGCCTTGCTGGACCCCCTTCATCCTGCTCATCAAAGTCCCTCGCCCTACCTACGATCTTGTCCGGTCGCTTTTTCCATGAGACTTGGGGATCTCGTGGACCACCCTTGACTCGCACGGTAACCCGTTTTACTCCCTTGGAGCTGGGAGGTTGTATTTGAGTTTAGCATTTGTGTCTTCCCCCCTATGTTGTTCTGTAAACCTGAACCTTATCTGAAGAGACAACACGTGTGACGAAGCGACGTTTTCACTTGTCATAGCTTCTACCTTGTATCCCAATTCCCGAGCGGTGACCGAGGCTGTACTTGTACAGTTCCGTTCCAGATGCAACCCAAAGCGACATCCCTTCCCTATCCTCTACAACTTGCAGTGCTGCAATACGGTGCTCGAATGGGTGATGAAATATTGTCCGATCGGTTGAACTTGTTCCTTCCGGATGAAGAGCCGTTCCCCCTGTGATTAGAGACCAAAGTCGAATCCTATTATCTTGGCCGGCGGCGAATAAAAATTTCTCGTGTGGATCAGTCACCATTGGCTAAAACAATGATTTGTCTAGCATGGAGTTCTAGGCGGGATCCTGCCAATAACTGACCAATCTCACTGTGTACGAGTTGAAGTTGCCAGTGAAAGTCTTCAACGGTGCCCGAACAGGGAAACGTAAATCGAACGTTGATAGCTGATTTCTGCAATCAGTAGCTTCACACACCAAACAAAACAAAATGCTCACTCCACCATCAATGAAACTAGCAAGAAGTTGGTGTTCATGAAGGAGCTTTAAGCCAGTAACCGAACCCCTGCGTTCAGACAGGTTATTGAAAAGGGGATAATTGTCTGATGGCCGTACACGGCTGTCGAATCGGAGGACACCACCATTGCGGAGACCGGTATAGAGAACATTCTGTACAACAGTCAGGCACGATGCAAGACGGAAAAAAAAGGACCCGGACCTCGTGCTGAGCGAGTGCAAGAACATCACTTTGAGTAGAAAGGCGTTGTAAGGATGCGCACAGCGCAATGTCCTCGATCACCACAGCTTGCTTGTTAGCCCCTAGCCTTAAAGTCAGTGAAATAATGCAAAAGAAAAACTGATTACCGAGAACAAGACGGGAACCGTGTAGGTCTGTGGTCCAAACATCATGCACTATGCGACTATCGATCTTCGTGACATGGATGCTGGGTTCGGTAGACTGTGAGTATCACAGTGGAGACAGGAAAGGAGGAAAGGGACTCGCCCTTCTCCCAGGGAATTCAGCGGTATATATGAAACTCTACATGCCGGACCAAAAGAGGTAGCACTAACCAGGTCATACCTTAGTCCAGGGATGAATGAGTGAATAGATGACCGACACGCATGCAGTGCCAGATACACTGATGGAAGATATCTGCAACGGTGCTGAGAGACATGTCACAACTCGAGATCAAGTATTGACGTGCCTCGGAGGAGAGGCAGAGATGGTGCTGCCATGTGTCAATAGTATCCAATTGTTCATGATCCTCGTCGACAGTGGACGAGTAGAACCACCCCTGCGTGTCTCCTGCAAAGCTGCACACGCGTCCGTTGTAACAGATAGTCTTGTCTCGTTGTTAATCAACCAGAACGACGAACATCCTCTCGGACCAACGAGGCGCACCTGGAAGGCGGAGAGATCTCCTGCGTGGACGAGGGGAATGGCTGATCGCATGACCCTGTCTGTGCGCAAGATCTGCGAGGATTGTATTTGGCTACAGAGGGCAGATGTGGTTAGTTGTCGTTGATTTCGTACAAGGGGGACGACCGACTGGATCAGAGCATCCTTGTGTACACTGCGAAGAGCCGAACGCAAATCCGAGAGAGCAGAGTATGAACTCAACGGACTGCGGCGCTGCTTAATGGCGACAAAATGGGGGCCGTGGTCATGAGGTTGGGTGGGAGCAGCAAGCGAGACAGGTGGCAACGAGGGGGGGATGGGGAAGTACCGTTGTCTTTCGTCGTCCCAATACAGACCGGCGAGCTCACGGGGCATGGTCAAATCGAGCTGACGACGACCAGAGTTTACGTTTCGCCGCTTTCGCGTTCACCTCGAGGCGGACACGTCGCCACGACTACCACACTCGACCTGCAAATTTTTCCAGTGCGTCAGCGCTTAAAGTTGGTCTTGGGCCCATGTCCCGTGAAGCCACGCTTCCCACCGCGAATCAGCCCTGTAATGGGGGAATGACAACCGTAGGCTATGCTCCAGGATGCGGCTTGCAGGACGTCGTGGTCACAGAGGTAATCGTCGTCTCTGGAGAGTCCTCTGTTGTAGACGATCCCTGGATGGAGGTAGGTTTCCACCTACTCACGTGCTTCGCTAGTTACATTGACATGTTCCCCTCCCGCAGACACACCGTCCGTTCTCCATGGTGATGGAACTCACTCTTGCACCGAAAAAACCAGGTTCCATTCACTCCGCCAGGTTGCCGAGGATGACCTCAATCCCGTCTCTGTTTACCCCTCGACAGCTGACAAGTCTTCCTGGGTCACCTCCCTCAGCTACTCTACATGAACTCCCGCTCCATGAGCCGCCACTGTCTCCGTTCTTGGATGACGATCCGTTTGCAAATTTGACCCACACTACCCCTCAGTCATCGGACGCGTCTGAACATCCCACTCTGTCTCAAGTTCCTCTGGTATCCACTGTCATACACACACTGCAGCCAAGGACAGCACGACCCAGGTCCTCTGGTCATAGTCAACTTCGTTCCGCATATACTAAGCCCGCATTTGCGTCGCGTCCTTCTCTGCCTTCTTTGTACACTCTCGCTCAGATGAACGTGTCCGTCCCCGGAAAAAAGGTACCGCTTCTCAATCTTTGGAAAGACTGTCAGGGCTAAGTTGCAACACGCATAACGAATAGGTCCGAAAGGGTACACCTGGCGCACGTTTGCCTCACGAACCTTGGGATTTGGATTTGAGTGCCAAGTTCAAATTTCTCACGAAAAACACGGCGCCGTACGTGGGTCCATCCCAACCATCAGACATTCAAATCTCAGGTTCCCAACCGTCACCACTGGAAACGGAGCCTGTTTGCCTTCATACAATCGCCAATCCAGAAGCGTGTTTCATTTCTCGGGAGATTGCGGGCACTTCCCCTTCGCTTACTGCTGAAACGCCTTCTTCACGTTCATTGTCCAGTGACGATGCCGATATGGATTCCCTTCCCTCCCTCTCCTACACCACCTCCGAGCTCTCTTCGTCCCCGCTCTCACGCTCCCCATCCATAGCATCCTCTACTTGGTCAGAAAATTCGATGGGCGTAAAGAGTTCAAGGGACCATGACCAGGCTTCCATGAGTCTCCACGTCGGCGACGACACTACCGAAGAAGACGACCCGCTGAGTTACCATTCAGATTTCGATTACTATACCCAATCACTTTCCGATCAGTCCGATTCTGAACCAGACATCGATTCCACTACAAGTAACAAGGCGGAGGATCGTTCTCCGGGAGATGGCACTGCACCATACACTTCGGTTTATGACCCAGTGGTTGACTTTGAACCTGGGACGTCCGCTGACATGATGCATAAAGTTAGCGTCCTTTGCGAACACACCCAAACCGACATTCACGTCATAGCTTCTCCACACCCCGAGTCACCGCAGGATGGTGGTGGGTGGCGTGGGCAGCGAGGTGAACCTGAAAAGCAGAGTGCCCAGAAGGACGAGGGTAGAGGGCGGGAAGCAGGTAGACGCATCGGAGATTACTCGGGCGGCCAATCTTTTGGCGCGTATGGTGGTGGCGCTGGAGGAGATGACAATAACGGGGATAAGCCACGTCGAGCTAGGGCTTGCTCGTCGGATTTGAGTTCCTCAGACCTCACTTCATCCTCGGAGGACGACGCGGATGGCATCACAGTCTATTATAGCCTTGATGGCATGTCGAATGGCTCCCCTTCACGTCCGCGTTCTCGCACCCACTCGCGTTATTCTAGGGCTGGCGGCGGTTCCGATGACGACGTCCCATTGGCTCAGCGGGTGCCGACAGCGCTGTCTGCTCAGAAATCAATTCGAAGGCAGCTACGCGACGAACGCCAGCAACGAAAACTGGAACGTGCAAAGAGTTCTCGGACAACTGGGAATGTCTCCTTGCCTGTCCGTCCGACAGAGCCGCAACGTGCACCAGCTGCGCCAACAAATTTTCGAAAACGGTCCATGTCTGCTGCCCCCGCACCAGCTTCAGGTTCGCGAGTTGTACCTGCTGAGGCGTTTCCAGTTGAGGATTTGACTAGAAAGCTCGCAAATCTTCAGGCCTCTTCTCGTACACTTCCCTCAACGGTTCCCCCGGCTCATGATGGTTCCATACCTGTCAACTCTTCTGCTCGAACGCCCGCTTATAGCGGCGGTGTCTCTCGAAGTTCATCCCGGGGGAGATACACTGACCAAACAACATACCTGCAGCAAAAGACCCCACGAGTTCTCGAGGCGTCATCACAGGACAGACATTTGAGATCCACGCTTCCTTCTCATAGACCCGATGGACGGCATTCAGAAGCTCAATGGTCACCCAACGAACAAACACCGACTCCTCGCCCAGGACGCCGCACAACAGCTGCTGTTCCTGGTCGCACAGTACGTGCGGGACGTGACACTGTCTCAGCGGGATGTGAACAACACGCCAAGTCGGGTCGCGTCAGTGAGGATGGTCGGAAACCATCAACGAACGTTCCGCGACCATCCATGGACAGAGAAAATGATGTTGCACAGCGAATAGTGCAACGACCTCCTGCTCCACCATTGTCCATATCAGACTCTATGCCACCACCACCCCAAATCATAACCAAGGTACCCGTAGTACAGCAAAGGATCTTCATCGGCGACATGCAGCGATTCAACATGGTAGAGATTACGCCTGCCACGAATGCTGGTGACGTAGTAAACACGGTGGCAGGTCAAGGCATGTTGGATAGGTCGGGACCGTGGATGCTTTTTGAGATGGCCCAAGATTATGGCATGGGTAGGAACCTCCTATCAAATCTATGTTCTCCGCGCTGAATTTGGAATTGGTCGCAGAACGACCCATACGGGATTATGAGCTGTTGGCTGATATTTCTGCCTCGTGGAACAAAGACAAGTTACTGAATACTTTCGTTATCAAGCAAACCCCTCTAGCGCGACTATTGAGCCCTTCTGTCAGTCCTTTTGAACAATAAAAGTGAAAATTGCTCACTCAATCAACGTAGGCTATTCCTACCAGTTCCCCCACTCATCGGGGTTGGGTTGAATGGGAGAGCAAGCGAGGGAAATGGAACAAGCGTTGGATGGAACTTCGCGAACACGGCTTATGGCTATCAAAGCGTGACACGGTATGTCCGATGTCGCAGTGTTAATTTCATTGCATTGCTCATCTAAACCTTTAGGGCAAGGACGAAGTCTTCTTGTGCTCACTATCGAATTTTGATGTCTATTCTGTAACACGGCGACACAAGTCACGGAAGGCTTTTGTGTTCGCTCTCAAGTCCACTGATCATCTCTCGTTATTTGAAAACGTTGCGGATTATCTTCATGTATTCTCTTGCAATCCCAAGGACGGGGAAAAATGGATGCAGGTCATCCTTGTCGCTCGTGTAAGCACGCCCAGTGTCTTGTAACTCGTTCGCATTGCTCATCTGTCTTAGTCATATGTTTTATACCAGGAACGTCATGTGCTATTCGCAAAAACCGAGGAATCACTTTCCCAAACCAAACCACTTACTCGTGCCAGGACCAGGAAACAGTCTGTATCCAACCGCCCCGCGCAACCTCTCGTCAATGTACCACCTCCTTTCAGCCAGTCACCAGCCGCCAATGTCACCTTTGAGCCTGGCTCTCTCTTGGCGAAACGGTAGGGAGATGTATAAGCATAAAGCGTCGTACTTGTTTGTACGACTCTACTCCCTGTCTAATCGCGATTTGATTTGGTTCGCGGACCATGCTTGTATATCACGTTGATGGATGGATGTATCGTACTTAACAAATATTATAGATGATGAGACAGTTTGCGGATAAGAGAGGTAACAATGATGGAAACACCGGTGATGACAGTGCGACAAAAACGACGATAGCAAGTCAAGCGGTCATCTTCTGTTTCTTTTTAACTGGCCCGTCATCATCACCCTCCTTGACTTTGAGCTTAGGTTTAGGTTTAGTCTTTGGCTTTTCGTCGTCGTCGATATCCATCGCATCGTTCGCGTCAGCCTTCTTCGGTTTAGACTTGACTTTAGGCTTGACGAGCTTCTTGGGCTCATCTTCAGCGTCGCCTCCGTCTGCTTGAGTCTTGGACTTTTTCTTGGTGAGCTTCTTTTTTTTATCCTTTGCGGCTTTGGTCAACTCCCGATCACCACTCGCGTCTGATGCCGTGACACCACCGTCGGAACCAGATTCGCTCTCACTAGGCGAACCCTCGTCACTTGATGAGGCCTCGAAATCCTCGTCTGAACGAACACCATCAGCAAGGATCAAATACACGAGCATCCGGCCAACCTTCTTCACTGTCATCCTCATCTCCACCAACTCGAGGCTTCGGTCGTTCGTCACCACTGCTCGCCACGCTCTGCATCTCCTCGTCCGAGTCACCGCCGGCTGCAGCCATCATCATATCTACATCGGCCACCATCTCATTCTTAATCTTGACCTTTTTATCTTTGAGGAAAGTCTCCACGGGTTCATGCTCCTCCTTGTTGATCGACGTAAAGGTGTATTCTGGTCCACTCTTGGTAACCACCTTGAGGTCAAATGTACGCGCAGCAGTGGCACCCATACTTGCGCCCACGCGAGAAAAGACACATTGGTGAATGTCAGAGAGCTCAACAAGCGTGGGTTGTTTGGACACGAAAAATATGTATTTTTCCAGCATGAATAGGTCACCTTGGACAGCTTTGAGATTGGCTTTGATTCCGGGATGGCCGTCACGACTGTCATGGTATAAGTATCGGAAGATGTAAAGAGAGGAGGCAGTGCTTTTTTTACCTTTGAAACGTGCCAGAGCCAATGATTTTCTTTTTTGACAGTGCCCGGAAGACGCCCGACACAACCTCAAAAGTGGGGTCCTCGTAGTTCTTTTTTAATCTGTCGTATTTTAAGATTTCCTCTCTGGTATAGCGTCACTCAGCTCAGAGTGATGACAATTCATCGACTGTGAACGTACTCAGACATGTTAAGCTCGGCGGTTGTTTCTTCCTCTCGCGCGAATTGCATAACCAAATACTGATACCTTGTCTGACCTTGTCTGATCGGCGTGCTAAGACCAAGCTACTCATAGTTAGGATGTCGTAATGAGAAGATAACAGATACTCACAATGAACAGAACATGTTGATCATCCTTGGGAAGTAGGAATAATCTTGAAATACTCGAATAAAGAATCTTATAATCATAGGTCTTGCCGCGGAGTCGTAGGAAGTCAAGGAACATGTCTACGTCGTAACGACCACGAGGAGTGAGCACGAGCACCTCCTCAAAGCTCAAAACCAGATCGCCCGACACTTGTCCAATTTCGGCCTTGTCTTTGATGGCATCATGGAAGGCCTGAGCAGCGCTGACTTCCTCGCCGTCCTCGTCTTCTGCATCGGACTTTTGTGAACCAGCTTCTGAACCACGGGACTTGGTGTGGGTACCAGGGACATAGAAGCGGATCTCGACCATTTCGTCCGGCACATTTCTCGAGGCTTTTTTACCACCTGACGATGAAGGCACAAATTCAAGAGATACCTCTGTCCTTCCAGCAATGTTGGAATTAGCAACCTGCTTCAAGGGCAACTCGAAGGCGGTCTTATTTGACACTAGGAAAGCTAGGTCTTGTCCTGGATAGGAATGAGAATAAGCAGGACATCTCCTAGGTCTTCTGAAAACAAACCTTGAATATCAGTAACTCCCCAGTTCCACCCCTTGAATGTTACATCCTTGATCTCCAAAGTCACGCCAAAGTGCTGCTTGAGTAGACCAGCGAGTTTATCGTGATCCTATCGTAAAAGTTGTTCGTTAGCTTCTCTCTTCGAGGACGGGAGCTTTCCACGCACCTCACGGACGAACCCATCAAACGTTTCTCTTCGTCTGTCCTTGAGCCCGACTCTGAGTTGAAAATTTCTCGCAACGCGGAACCACTGCGCCCACTTGATCTCGTCTGCAGGTATCGCTTTCACTGCTTCGTTTTCTTCGCCTTTCCAGGCCATACCACTACTCGCGAGTCGTAATTCTGGAGTAGTCATGGCTCTAAAAGCACTCTTCACGATGAAATTCTACTCACTGCCGACCTCTGATGATAGACCGTAGTATATCCGGTCAAACTGAGTTGTAGCCATGACGGACGAGGATCAAGATGACGGTGGTAGTGGTGATGGTAGTGGTGGACGTGGAGTCGCGCGTGCCGAATCTGTATAATCAGCGCGTCTACGCGTTGCTGACCTCCACTGCCAGTCTCTTTTGCTGTCTTTGGTTCCGTTACTTGGTGATCGCCCGTATATTCCAGCGTTTTTCTAGTTCGGATTGCTTGTTTCAACGACAGAGCCTCAACCCTTTCACCTGTGACCGTGGTCGTGGCCGCAGGAGCTGCCACTGACACTACCTCAAAGAAGAGCCTGACCCTCATGGACTCGACACAAGAACGAACGTTTTGCAAATGGTGCGTTCATATCCCTTGCTGCATATCCTTGGCCCGTATCTTATCACCAATTTCCAGGCTCAACACTAAACTGGAGGCCAATGGATACCCGCCTATGCACTCGCTAGTCCAGGATCTCTCTGATGGTGTGCGCCTGATTCAATTAATGGTCCGTTGAGCCGTGCAATCGCGTCTTGCAATTTGTTTGTTCATCCCAGTGACATTCCGACAGGAGATCATGGGTAATGATCAACCATCTCGTGCGTGATGTCCGGTCTCAAGTCGCTTTCAGGAGATACTTCGCTCGGAAGATATAACAGGAACCCAAGAATGCGCGTTCAAAAGGCAGAGAACGTGAACAAGGCGTTGGAATTCATCAGACAGAGGGGTATCAAACTGACCAACATTGGTCCCGAAGGTGCTGTCGTCATGAACAAGATATGTCATGACCCTATTGCTGAGCAAAATTGGGTATAGACATCATGGATGGTAACCTAAAGCTTATCCTGGGCATGATATGGACCCTTGTCCTTCGTTTCACAATCGCAGACATCAAGTAAGCGGCGTTCCAGACACAGGTTTATGATACTCTAAGAACCACTCTTAGCGAGGAGGGCCTCTCAGCTAAAGAGGGACTCTTGCTTTGGTGTCAGCGAAAAACGGCCCCGTATAAGGAAGTCGATGTCCAGGATTTTTCTGTTAGCTGGTCAGATGGACTTGCGCTGTTAGCATCCGTGCTTTTTCCACCGACCATTCCACTCATCTTTTCTAGATGTGCTCTCATTCATTGTCATCGCCCGGACCTTCTAGATTATGACAAGCTGGACAAAGTGGGGGATTTCCTTTCCTCTGATTTCTCGGGGGTAACATCAACTCAGTCAGACCGTCACGGGAATACACGCCTGGCATTCCAAGTCGCCGCCGATCACCTCAATATTCCAGTCAGCGCTGTCTTATCTCGACTTGGCATCGTTTTGAATGCCTCTTTGCTAGCAACTACTCGAGGTTGAGGACCTCTGTGACTCGGACCGCCCAGACGAGCGTAGTGTCATGACTTACATTGCCAGTTACTTCCACGCTTTCTCTACGATGGGTCAGTTGATGTGTACTCGGCGACCTCATTACTCACGAAATACTTGTGTAGATCAGGCGGAAACTGTTTCCCGTCGTGTTGAAAACTTCGCCGAACTCATGCAGTCGGTATGGACGAGCAAGAATGATTATGAGCGCAGGGCTCGCAACGTTCGCTGA
This sequence comes from Singerocomus inundabilis, assembly GCA_038089075.1. Lineage (NCBI taxonomy): Eukaryota > Fungi > Basidiomycota > Agaricomycetes > Boletales > Boletaceae > Singerocomus > Singerocomus inundabilis. Next base: position 59,033 of record JBBPKD010000004.1, read on the forward strand.
GTTTTGGGGTCTAGCTCGTTTCGATCTGACTGTCACCTGTAGTTGCTTCGTGCGTTGGCTGAGGTCCAGGAACATTGGGGGGCAAGCAGATTCACTGGCACATATATGGACGCCAAGGAGCAGTCCTCGGCGTTCACGACATATAAGCAAACAACGAAGCGCACTTGGGTCACAGAACGACAAGACGTCACCACGCTTTTTGGCAACATCCAAACGAAACTTCGGACGTATGGATTACGAGAATATGTCCCTCCTGTCGGGCTTGCACTTTCGGTTGGCAGAGTTGGTCCATTTTTCATCCCGTGCTCACTCAAGATCATTAGGACATAGACAGTGCATGGAATGAGCTGCTAGATTCAGAGGCGAAGCGTTCTCGATTAATAAATGCACAGATACGACAGTATGTACGCGCCTGTGCAGCATGCTGCCACATCTTACAGTTACTAGGATCAAGGAATCTCTCCGAAAACAATTTGCAGATCTTGCCAATGACTTCTCGCAGCGCCTACACGGTGTCTCGCTAGACCTCGCAAGCGTTGAAGGACCACTAGAGGTTAACTTTAACATTTCCCCCGATTTCTTTGTTTGACCAAGGCGTTTGTCTCCCTTAAGGAGCAACAAGAGCAAGTTGGGAAGATACAGCTTCGAGTCCCCGGCCTAGCTGATGCCCTGGCTCGTGTAGCAAAGGCTGAGCATGATTGTATTGCAGCCAATGTCGAGGAGAATGACTATACTGTGTTTACTTGGCAAGACCTCGATTTCGAGCTCGAATTAGTCACTCAAGCCATCGCTAAGAAGATCTCTTTCATTGACAATCAAGCACGTATATCCTTTCACCATATTGTGAAGCCTGCTCACATATGGTAGATTGTGTCGAGGAACATGACCAACCTGACACCGGCCCAACTAGAACAATTCGAAAGCACATTCCGGTACTTTGACCGAGACGAAACCAACACACTCATCCTGTCGGAGTTCAGCGCGGCTTTGGCGAGTCTTGGCATCATATACTCGGTACGCTGAACTTGTTATTTGTTGACTATGAACCTCGAGAGACCAAGCAGGACGAGGATTTGGTTTACATTTACGACCAACTCGTTCAAGATTATGGAGCGGTGACTTTTGAAGCTTTCATCAATCTTTTGGTATGTGCTCGCAGCTCTACATTGCTTGCTTCATGCATCGACGAGAGTTGACTCAGGTGGATATCACTGAAGACCAGACATCGCCAGAACAGCTTCGAGAGTCATTTCGTGGAATTGCAGGGGACAAGGTATATTCTATCCGCATTATTATATTAGCCCATGTGAGGATTCTTTGCAGCCGTTCGTGACCGAGCTAGATATGAGGTTAGCTCGGCTTCCCGTCAGTGCAATTGACTATCTACAGGAGGTGCTACCTTCATTCGAGAATGGAGCTGGAGAGGCTGAGTACGACTATGAAGTATGGCTTCACGATGTATTCGCATGACACCCCACCATACGCGAGACCAAACATGATTAGACAGTTGCACAACGTTCGGCACTGCGTGCCATGTCGGGCAGTGCCTTGGTATTCAGAATCTATCCTGCATTTCAGTCAGGGTTCAATGTTCACACCGGACAATTTCGACAATGATTCTATCGTGGAGAGACAGGTCCCAATATCGTCGCTATGGAATAATTTTAAGCGTCAAATGTGAGAGAGGCGCCGACTTTGTGTGCAGGGCCAGTAGGGGCAACGTCATTCAGTCGCTGAGTATCTAGAGCAAGACCAAACGATGCTTTGACACCTGGCCGGAGGGTCTGAGTATAACCTACATTCCCCATCAGTCACGGAAATGTTGGTGTAAAGGTAGGAGAGAACATACCAAGCGCGAGGACACCTGCGTTGTTGATCTTGGCCTTGACGAATGCAGCAGAGTCGAGGAAGCTAGAAAACAGAATTTGATTAGTGGATGGTACGATACACGCGTGAATGAGACTTACGCCTTGGCACCGACTTCGAGAACGATACCAGAGGTGGTTGACTTGGTATCATAAACGGCCTTGGCACCGGCTTCAACGTCAGGGCTGACACGATGGTAGTAACTCGCGGAGAAGGTGTTGAGGTTGTTGAGGCCATGAACGGTGACAGCGTACTCGGGAGCGCTGTAACCAACGGCAGCAGCATAGCGGGTAATGTTGCCCTCGGTGACGTTGTAAGCAGCCTCGGCACCAAAAAGGAAGCCATCACGCCCGAAGACAGTGTCTGCGGTGAACGTAGGGCCCTGGACAGGAAATGAGAAGAGACGACGGGGAGTACAACGGAATGAAATGAAACCTTGAAGAGATCGAGAGCGCCACGTGTGTGCACACCTGACTGCTTGTAGTGGAGGTTCAAGAGGGCAGACTTTGAGCCCTTGTCGGGGATCAAAGAAGTGCTCAAGTCGAGCTTGAGACCCTTGGCAATGTAGTTTTCGAGCTCGATTTGAGACTTGAGGATGTTTGAAGTTGTCCAGGTTTCTGTGAAGACGAGGCCGTTTTTGTGATCGGAATACTTTGCCTCGAGGTCACCAGTGATGCCCTGCGTCTTGGAGTCACGGAGACCGGCGACCTTGAAGACGACCTTGGAGGGCGTCTTGGTCTTGACCTCGAGGGAGGTGCCGGAGAAGGGATAGTCCTTGGACAGTAAGTCATTGGAGGACTTTCCGAGATCCTGGAGATGGAACGGTGAGGGGAGACGCGCGAGAATGGAAGACGAGACGGACCTTCCAGGAGGGGGGAACAGGCTGCGGGAGAGACATGGTGGACGTGAAGAAGAGAAGGAAAACGGAGCACGTTTTCAATCCGGGACGATTCGTGGGAACATTTTCAGTCCAACTCGACCACTTTGCTCAACGAAATGGGCCACAGCGCCAAAGTACACAAGCGCGTCGTGAGTCCGTCCCCAGCGCTGCATATGGTCCCATCTACTCATCGCTCGCACAGAAAAAGACGGCCGCCCTGTCAGTTGTTCAGCCAAAACCAGCTGCTCCATCGGGACTGTCTGTCCAGTCAGCCAAGAAGCGTGCCGGCCTGAAATCCAAGGCCAAGGCGAGGCACAACGCAAGGTCCGAAGATCGTGTTCTGGGTGGTGCAGACTATATTACGTTGCTACTGGGAGGTCGGCGCAGGGCAGCGGAGGAGGCGCGCAAACTACCAGCAGACGGGGCGGGGTGTGTGTGAGACGGTCTGATTACGTAATGCACACCAGCCCCACTGTACCTCGGACCGTCGCATGTTCCGAGCAACTTGCCAAATGTTCTCTCCACGTCCCCTTCCGCGCCTCCTCCTCCAGAGACTCTCTTTCCGTCCGAGATCGCTCACGACGGCCCCACCCAAGTTCCCGCTCAGCAACCATCTCCCGGCGTCGAGCTCGCCTGTGACTCCAAAGCTCCAGTTCTTCAACACCGTCACACAGGAGTCAGGACCCATACCTGCCTACAGGGTCCTGGATGGCGTCGGTATTCCCATCGAAGGGGCAGAACTGCCAGACGTTTGTCTCCCTTTTCCCTTCTCTCAACGTATGCCCTCTCACGGACCGATGTAGATCACCCCCGAGTTTTCTCGCAAGTTGTGCGTTCTTGTGTCTGCGCCGCGTTTGACAGTCTGACCTGCGCTGTCGTCTTCAGATATGAGTACATGCAGCTCTTGCCCATGATGGACAACATCCTGTACAACGTCCAACGCCAGGGCAAGATATCCTTTTATGTACGTCACCCTCATTCACTCGCACGCTCCTCATCAAACTTGTCCTCAGATGACTTCGGTGAGACGATCAAAACTGACCTTCGCGGAGCTCCTCACCGTTCTCCTAGTATGGCGAGGAAGCTACCATAATCGGTTCTGCTGCGGCATTGGCCGACGACGACGAGCGAGTATTCCTGTTCCGTCTCCTTCTTGTCCCCTGCTTACGTCACTTTAGAGTGCTAGGTAACGTCTGGCTCTCATCGCATTGCATTTGTCCCAATTACGCGCAAATACAGGTCAATACCGCGAAATGGGCGTGCTTCTTTGGAGAGGCTTTGGCATAAATGCCGCAATGGCACAGTGCTTTGGAAATTATGAAGACAAGAGTGGCAAAGGTCGTCAGATGCCCATGGTATGTCGTGTCCTGCCATTGGATCCACCTTGCCTTCCAACCTCTTCACGTAGCACTTTGGGTCTGCCGAACATCACTTCCACACCATCTCGTCTCCACTTGCCACCCAGATACCACAAGCAGCCGGCGTCGGATTTGCACTCAAGCGCGATCCGACAAGACGCGGCAAGAATGTGGCCTGTGTGTTCTTTGGTGAAGGTGCCGCCTCGGAAGGAGACTTTCACGCCGGAATGCTTCTTGCGTCCACAATTCCCTCCCCAACCATCTTTTTGGCACGTAACAATGGTTTCGCAATCTCGACACCTGCGCACGAACAGTACCATGGCGATGGGATAGCCGCACGTGGTCCTGGGTATGGTGTCCAATCCGTCAGAGTGGATGGTAACGACATCCTCGCAGTCTTTAATGCCGTGAAAGAAGCACGTAGACGATGCCTCGAAAGCGGCCGCGCGGTGCTGGTCGAAGCCATGACATACCGTATCGGTCATCACTCGACGTCCGACGATTCCTTTGCATACCGTGGACGACAAGAGGTCGAGAACTGGAAGAAAATTGATAACCCGATTACACGCTTTCGACTGTTCATGGAATCCAGAGGCTGGTGGAACGAGCAAGAAGAAGAGGCGCTCAAGGCGAAGCTCAAGGACAACGTCCTGACCACACTCAAGCGGGCCGAAGCACTCAAACAGAGCGATCTTCGCGATCTGTTCACAGACGTCTACGGAGGTGAGGAGCCGTGGAATCTGGTGAGCCACGAATCTGTACCCGTATTATACTCGACTAGACCATGTAAATTGCAGAGAGAGCAAAGAGAGGAGCTTGCCAGCCTCGTCAAGAAGTATGGAGAGGTTTGGGAGCCCTGGCGGAAAGAGCTCAAACGATTCAAGGACGAAGGCAAGAAGCTCGTCGACTGAGTGCGCAAGCCGTTGCATACTTGGGATACATGCCGATCGAGTCTTTGGTCGCTAGCGTGTTTTGTGTAGTTTAACGTGGATTTCATAGGTGTCCCCTCTGGCAATCCTTGAGCACCCCAGTCGTTCATGCTCACTATACACGCACACCACCACCACTCGAGGGAAACAGCTCTCCTCGTGGAACTGATCATACTGAGCCCAGCGACTGGCAAGATTTCGTGAGACAGCAAGCTCACACGTGTCACCATCACCGCAGTGGATACTCAAGTGCTCATCATTCTCACCATGAGTGTAAGCCGATCTCGGTGACATTATTCCTTTTCTCTCGATCGGCTTCACGCAGTTCAGTATTCCTTTCCCTTATGCCACTATTGCTCGTAGTATATATAGGGCCATTAGGTAGCCTCGATGACATTCTGTCTTTCCCCTTCTCTTGTTCTCCCTCTCTCAATATATTGCTTGTTCACGTTCTGCCTCTGTCTGCCCTAGTGTTGCCGCCTCACAGCGGTCTTCCAATGAGTCGTCAGCCGTAGTACTAACGCGGCCCAATCCACCTCGACACGGTCGTTAGCCAAGGCGCCTCCCCAGATAATGAAATGATCGATCCGACCATATAGAGCACCCTATCTTGTGTCCCTTCACGGTACATGTCCGGCAAGGATACTGACACGCGATGGTCATCCTGCACGCAAGCATGAGTTGGAGGTGCAGCACAATTTGGTAGATGGGAATGGCAAAAGCGACAGTGCAGTCGGAGTCTCCAGTATGTTCACAGCACAGATACACCGATGAACAAGGGGCATAGTTGAAGATGTAGAACTTGACCGCATAATGATTAGAGCAATCATATAGTAGTGTGCAGATGAACAGAATAAAAATATAAGGAAATAGTCGATCATACTGTAATTAGGTTGGAAGAAAATGGATGGTTCTTCAACTGAAGGCCAAGGTACCTTGACCACGTTCCGGATCACTCATTCTGTGTACCCGGACGGTGTTTCCAACTTGAATATTACCCATATCTTGGGGTGTGATCAGGATGTACTGTTTTTTGTCGGATGCATTCGCAGTGTCAATCTGTCCGGTACAGTGAGACGACAGAAGGAATGATAAAGCATTGAACTGACTATCATACGCATGCTGATGCGGCGATTGACAGCGTCCATGAAAACGTCAAATTCATCTGAAGCTTCATTAGGCGACAGCGGCAGAGAACCAAAGGGGACTACTCACCTAGACAACGTAGTGGACAGCCAATGGAGTCCCACAACGATAAGAGCAAGCAGATAGTCGAGAATGACTTCTCGCCACCACTGAGAGATCGAGGATCTTTATCCCTCCCTTGAGTTAGTGCCTGATCATCGGTTTGAACCTTGAGCTGCAGCGTCTGATTAACGTGGTCAAATAAAACTTTGCCATAGTAGCCCCGCTCGGAGAGATGGTACTGGAACACGAGCTTGCAACGAAGAGCAATATGACGTCTGAACTCGTGCCACCTATCCAGGCGAATCAAAAGAGAATTCCTCAATGCCTGGGTGATTTGTGAGCATTTATCGTCTGGATTCAAAGTCGAAAGTGATATTACGTGGTTGAGAGCAGAGAGGCTACGGATATCATGTTCGGCATTGTCCAAATCGGCCCGTGCCTTATTCACTTCGATGGTCATCTCCTCAATGGTCGTACCATGACTTGAGAATCAATTCATGAGGGGATCACCACTCCAAATATGAAGCCTACCGGCGTTCTCGCTCTTTCAGGGCTGCTTGGACTGAATCAAGTTGACGCTGTACTTCAGCCACTCCGCGTGGATTCTCGACTCTTGCACAATACTTCTCTGCATGTTCAGACCAACTAGTGAATTCTTCCTGAAGAGTTTTTGCGATAGCGTCGATGTCAACAACTTTTTTCCTCTCATCCTCAAGTTTAGTCTGATAGAATCGTTGATCCTTTTGTGCCTCCAATCGATGCCCTACAGCCTTCTCGATTCTGGTCTACAAGGAAGTTGATCTTGAGGTAGTGCACACAGTAAACACTGACGGGTGCTAACCATGATTTCACTGCGGTGCTGTTCAAAGTTTTGAATTTGTTGCTTGATGCCATTCATTTCCCTCAGAAGCATGGACTGTTGTTCATCAACGGCGGCCTTCCGCTCAGCAAGATTAGCAAACTGTTCTAATATAGAAGCTTTCTCGGCCACGGCTTCCTGTAAGAGAGGTGAGGAGTCAAGACGAACATAATGAGTAGAGCAAGCCAGATATGTACATCTTTTGCATTCTGTAAGCCTGAAATTCCGGCTGGCATTTCTTCATTGGCTTCTTCCTGGAGCTGGGTGTGTAATGTCTTGGCTGTTCGCAAATCCTCGTAGGCTTTCCGTTCCGACACCTAGATAGCGCCATTGCCGCGTCATTGTAACAACGATACCTAAAGACTTACAGAAAGCGTCTCGATCTCGCAGGACACATTGTCATAGATTTGGCGGCATTGGTTTATCTCGCCTTGAATAGCTTTGTACTCTAATTCAGCAACCTGTAGATGGTTCGCCCAATCACTACCGGAGTGAGGTAAGGTACATTAGCAATGATCTGAGAAGCGTACGCTTACCAACGCGTTGTAACTAGATCACTCGTCGCGAACAACATGCGACGTGGGTCATTTGCTTTAACCCTTGGCAGATTGATGGACGAGCCACCTCCCTCCCTAATTCACCTATGGTGAGTGCTAAACAAGATAAAAAGCAAGCGAGCACATACGGATATCTAGTCACTCGCATGTGATCGGCGGTCCACGCAACACCACCCCCGCCAAGGCCTTTAAGGATATCGTCACCTACCTTCCGGTCTGCAGCGAGCACTGTCCTTTCGATATTTGCTGAATTGATCAGAACTCGAAGCACATATGGGTCGGAAATCTGTCTCAACTAGATATTATTACAATTATCGACCTCGGGAGACAACCCACATCCAAAGCGCGCAAGACAGTGAGGACATCCTCACGTGGCTCACCAGCCCTGTAGTCAAATAAATCTTTTTCTGAAATGATGACATTGACATGAAAGCTAGCGGATAAATTAATATCATGGGTGCGGGGGCGTGAACGGGAATACTTCTTGGACTGATCAAGGATTTTCTTCAGTTGTGGTCGATCTCTCGCATCCGTACATGCGAAGGAGGTCATTAAGTTTCCCAGCTGTGGCCTCAACAACGGCGCCCACTTCTGATCCTTGAGTTTCACATATACGCCAAGTGGTCCAATGGGAGTGTCTCCATGCCAATGAATCTTACTTATGCTCTGCAAGATGCCCTTGATATTGTGGCCGTACGGTGCTAGACTATTCTTCTCTTGCTCGTTGCACTTGTTGATCATAGTCTGACATTCAGTGATTCGCTCTTGAAGCTGCTGTAGCCTGCCTTCAGCTGCTAAACCTTTCGACTTTACTTCATCTTTCTCGACAAGTTTAGTACGCTTCCGTTCGATAACATCCTTATTTCGACGATCCGCTTCTGCAACTACCTCTTTCGCAGCGTCGAGACGACGATTGATTTCATCGCGCTTCGCTTGTGTGTGAGCCTCCAAGCGGCGAGTCTCCTCCTCAATTTTCTCGTCGTACTCCTTAATGGAGCTGTTTAGGGCCGTAAGGCTAGTATTCATCGCATTTTGGTCGTTCTAGGGAGTGACATCAGCAAGAATGCCTGAGACTCGTAAGAGGAACACGCCTTAAAATCGTTCAGCTTATTCTTATTAACTCGCATTTTTTCCTGGAGATCGTTACGCCGCGCGTTGAGATGGTCAATGTTCCCAAGCTCGGAATGTTCTCTCTCGTAACGCTCGACTTCTTGGGAGGCAAGTTGGAACTGAGACTAACAGAAGGGAGTCCAGTTACTCTGCAGTGTAGATTCGAAAACGACTGACGTACCTCCGCTGTTTGAAGTCCAGCCTCGATTCGCGGTAGACGGTGCTCTGCCTTAGCTAAATCTGCGAACTTTGCCTCCATCTCCTATATAATGAAAATTGGCAGCGTGACGACATTGGAAGGAGTAACAGAACTTGCCCCTTGCTTGGCAGCTACATGAGCCCATGCAAGCTCTTTCTTGAGTTCATCCGCTTTGAAACGCTGTTCACGGGCCTTGGATGCCTCTTGAAAGCGTGTAGTAGCTTCATTGAATGCTGCATGAAGATCCGGGAGGACCTGCTTTTTCTGATGAAGTAACTTCTTGGTTTGGTTGATGTTATCCAGGCATGTGTCGTACTCTTCGCTAAGTTGGCTTAGTTGCGTCCCACGAAGAAAGAACTGGTGGATGGTATAATGAACAGCGTTCTCAGTACATAGTAGAACCACTCGAACCTTGTACTTGTCAGAAGGGTGGGAAGCGTTCAAGAACTGGCGAGCGGCATCTGGAAATACTAATAAAAAGCCAGTAACATTCTAAATCGCCAAAATCTCGCCTTGGGTGAGAACATTCATAGGATTATCAACCTGGATGTTCATATGGTCGCAGATAGCAGCTAGTTCATCTCTCTTGTTGGAAACGAGGGTACCGTCCTTGCTTATGATTCTCCACGAAGAAGTACCATCCCGCGTGAAAGCGCGTCGAATGACGATACTTTTTCCATACTCTTTGGGTTTGTAAGCCTCTTCACCTTGGTTCTTAAGCACGATAGTGACTTCTGCCTTACTACATAATGGTGTTTTGTGTAACGCGACAGAAGAGACCAAGACATAACTCACTGCTGACCCTCACGAATAAACGATTTGAGTCCACTACCACGGCCAGTGGAATTTGACTTTCCACCGAGAGCGATCGTGATCGCGGATAAAACGGCGCTCTTTCCACCTAGGAACGATGGGCTAGAGTGGTTGATGGCTAGCAAGCACATATAACTTACTTCCGTTATGCCCTCGAGGTGTATGTTAGCGGTCATGATGCGGCCAATCCAGTGGGCGACATACCAATGATGAAATTGACCTGGGGACCAAATGTGAAGGTCAAGTGGGGATGGCACATGAATTGCTTCATTTCGACGGACTCGATAATACCATGTTCCGCAATGCTCTTGAAAAGACGGTGTCATGTGTGTGCCAGTGATAGACGTGACACCACGTACACCGATGGTAGTGCGACGCTGTTCGAGCTTGCGGCGAATAGCCTCGCCGTGATCTTCCTCGAACTTCTTCTCCTCCTCTTCGTTTGGCCTTTCGTCGTGGAGATCGTCCTCTTCATCCTCGTCGCTATCTTGTTCTTGGGCCCTGGTCTTCCCCTTGCCATTGCTAACTGGCCTGCTTTCACGTCGCAAGGACGGGGTGGGAACCTGGACAAGCTCGTCGCTGTCATCTGTTCTAGCGCGTTTGGACGTCTGGGAAGACTCGGGGGCGTCGTCGTCGCTATGAACGATGGTCTTTCGTTTTGCCATGGTGGAGAGAGAGAAGAGACGCACGCGACGCGACGTGCCAGTGAACGTCAACAATGCCAAACAATTGAGACACGTGATTGGTATTATTCCTGTCGCTGTCGGGCACAGTGAGCTCGAGAGAAATGAGACGGTTATGTACGAGACATCCAACGGGTCACACACTAACGTAAATGACCTATAGTGATGCCGTGAATGGTGTGGAAGTGCAATGGGAAAGCATACTATATATGCTAGCCGACGTCGTTGTTGATAGCCAGCTGCCACCCGCGGGTTGACGGTAACCAACCCGCCAGCTGCCTGGGTCTTTGACCGTCTTTTTTCTTCCCTCTGAGCTCTCCTTGGACTCAGCATAAGCACTCGCTGCCTCGGAAACCCTTGGTTTCACGAGACTTCCGCTCTCTTTGTCCCTATCCATCTTCGCCTTGAAGAATTTAGAAAATACCCACACGACTATAGATACCCCGCCAGGCCTAGCAGCGTTCGAAACCCAGCAGAGCCTGATCCGAGCAGTAGTCTGCACTATGTACGTCGGCCAGCACCCCATTTACTTCGCCGATTCATCTCACCTCACCGTATAGTGGTAGGGGCCCCCAATCTGGTTCAATGGCTGTCAACCCTGGTCTTACGGCTAGCAGCACGTCTCGTTCTGCCCACACAATCCCTTTGGCGGCTCCCCGACCCGGATACCCTACACCTGTCGCCAATCTCAACGTTTCTAGTCTGTCTCCCTCGGGTCCTCCATCAGGCCAATTACCGAAACCACAGCAGATGGGGCAGGTCCCTCAAGCACTCCGTGTCACCCGCCCGCAGGCAGACACCAGTGTTGGTGTGCCCCCGCCAATTTACCAGACAACTGCTCCCAGGCCATCAGTACCGAGCAAGCCCCACCCCCTTCAACCACCAGTGACCCCTATTATGCCAATTTTTGCTCGTCCTTCAAAGCTCTCAACTACCCCTGACATCAAATTCTCCGAACCCATCCTACGTGGCAATTCTGAGGACAATTTGTTGCCAAAACGTGGGGAACGTGGTGATGCTTTCTGGAGGAGATTCAGTATGATTGCTAAAGAAGAGAAGAAACCGAGGTAGGAAAAGAGTCCCACGTTTTGGGGTTTGCATAATCAATACTTCCTCTAGCTCTTGGCTAGTCAAGACTCAGAGCGGAAGTAGTCGCTTATCGCGCTGGGTCTGGGTGATTGGCGTGTTCCTTCTTATCGTGGGTGTCCTTCAAATGATTCAGTATTGGACTTCTAATCATTCCCCCCTTTTTTAAAATTCTAGTGCGCTGGAGCTGGAATTGGACTCTGGTATTATATCTCACATACCAGCACCATGCATCAAGTACCGAAAGCCGTTGGTGGCAGCGCGAACGAAACTAACGGACCCAGCTCCCCGACAGGATATCAAGCATCCTCCTCTGCGTATGTTACACCCACTTTCACCTTGCCGCGTCGTGACATAGTGCCGGAATCCACACCAATGGCGAATACATTTAATGAGGACACTCTAAATGTGAAGAATTCAAGGCAAAGAACGCATCGGCTTCGCAACTTCTAATATCTCGACTATTAGGAATCTAGGCATCTTGCAGCCCCCACTTCTACCATGTTTCGAACACCATCACTGCATGCAATACTGCATTTTTTTAGGATTCTTTAGGTCGAGTTCGACTCGACTTCTTCTTTGGAACGATGTCTACCTAGACAAGTGTTCTGTCCTCTCGTTTAATCAACACTACATTGGTTGGATTTGTGATTATTTTATGTTTGATCAAACCCTTGGTCGATTGCATTGATAGTATCGTTTTGAAACTTCTCGTTCCACCACCGTGACACTACATACCCCCTTTTGCCTTTGAGTTTTTGGATCTACTGGCACACTTAACCTCAACATCGGGGCTTGTACCATTCCTGATTTGAATTCGAGCCTTTTAGTTTAACACCATCTACTGGCTGCCATGCATCCATCACGCAAGCAGTCAGATCTCAAGCCCAAGGCCTCATCTCGAGCATTGACAGGTGATGACTACCACGTACTATATATCACAATCGACGCCCAACGTCAGCACCAGTCTAAAACTAAATCTCGAGCGTGTACAAACTCCATTAGGGATGTAATATATAGTAGTGTCTGTAGAGTACTGACTCTAGCAAAAGCATGAGACCATGACGTGTGCATGCAATCAGTGAATGAGTATCTACAATGAGCCAAAAGATACTTGAAAGACTATGCATAGACAACATCGTGGATTATCCACGGAGCCTCGTAGCAGGTCGTTTTTGTTTGGGACCTGAAGTTGCTTTGGTGCTTGGGATGTCCTCCACGATATCCACTTCGCCTTCAGAAGACGACAACGCCACCTGCGGCGCATCCCCATCTCTTTGCTTGCTCGCCCCTTCTTCCCGAACGGTCTTTCCCGTCTTCCACTCCTCCGAGAGCTGTATGATCCGCGATTTCAAATTGTCTCGGAACTGTGGAATCTCGTGGTCCTGCCACATCTTCTTACGTTCGGAGCTTGGCACAATACCTCTTGTCTGTCAAAGGAGCTGTAATGGTACAAGGCGTAGTTGGCACAGATGTTCACATACGGAGAGAATTTGCTCCAAGGTTTCCGACGGAGCGCTCATGAAAACTTTCACAAAGTGAAGGAGATATACTCCACAATCCCAGGTATTTGGTTGGACGGGGACCTACACACGAAATGAGATGTCACACATCTAAATGAGGGCAGTAGATAGTATACCTGAACCTGTTTGCCGACTGCATCGCGCACCTCATCGAAGTTACGTTTATCCTTCGCCTCCGATGAGAGGTATTGTCTGAGGACTCTGATGGCTTGGGGATGTCGAGTGCCAAGGGAATCGAAAGTAAAAATATAGGTCCTGGAGAGACAATGGCCAAGAATCAATGAGGGTGCTGTTTTCAGCCTCCCGGAGAACAACGTACTGGGGAGGCAAGTCTCTGGATGAAGACTGCGTTACAGCTAGCATATTGTCTACCTCAGCCTCTTGCTGTCGGTCCTCACCACTGTCATCGTTGTCCACCATATCAACCGTCTTCACGTCTCCTGGCTTGGGCATGGATTCATAAAATTGGTCAGGCGGTATACCTGACGATGGTTTTAACGTCAAAGGCTCTAGTACTTCAACAAGCCCAGATGCTAGATTCAGCGTGGCAGAGATGTCCGCGTCGACGTCCATGTCATCCGAGGATGGATATGCTAAATTTGGGGATGAATCCCGAATTCGAGAGGTAGCAGAAATCGGCTCTGATATGGTGGTGACAAGACAGGATTTGACAGATACCGTGGTAGTGATGTCATGTAACTCTTCGTCTCCGATCGTGCTAGGTGTCGTCGCACGTGCAGCATCTATAGAAGATGTGTCATCTTCGGGCTCTCTTCTGGTGACTTGTGCCGTGGAGCTCGATCGTTCTAGTAATATGTCTGTCGAAGGCGAGAGTTCGGAAGTAACTGCAGTCTCTCCGTCGACTTCTGCACGCCGTTGTTTTTGCTTTCGTTTCTGTGTCGCTCGTGTACCAGAAGAGTAGGAAAGTGGAAGAGGTGGTTCTAGGGTATGTCCAGGTTCATATATGACAGCAAGGTACCAGTGGACACTGGAAATAACGGTGAATGAACGGACACTCGGTTTCAAGGAAGGAGGTACTTCTCGTTGATAGGAACGATCACATATTTCTTCGCGAACAAGTCGACTTTGGAGGTCCACTTACGCACACTTTTATATCCATCCTCGGGGCTACAAACAACATAAGTTATGAGAAGAGGTGGCAAGCTACATGGAGAGCCTGAACAAACTTCTTTTTATTGTTAAGCTTCTTGTAGAAGAAGGAACTGAAGACATGGATTTGATCTGCCAACGCTGGGTCCTTCCTACGAAGGTCATTAAGCCAAAGCCTAGAAATTTCAGGACGCGCGACCATCGGTTAACGAGGAAAGCATACTTGAGACCAAACTCGATGAGAGTATCATTGAGGTACTCTTCAGGCTGTAGCCTCCTGAGATCGCTCTGCATGATACTGAGCGCTCCAATACCAATTGGAGGATACATTAGAACACTATCGGTCGTGATTGTGAGATAGATCGTCATGTAGGACAAACAAAGCTTACATTTCGTCGGGCTCTGACTGAGAGGGCGAACTTCTCGAAGACCGCATTGCAGATTGTCTCGCAGAGCGGCGGTGTGTAGATGGACTTGAATCACTGTTGAGGGGTTTTCTGACGGACAATGAGTCAAGAACTATTTTGGATCGATTTGTCTGTCTTACGACTCAAGGCAGGATATCCGCGTCTTAACGGAAGTTGAGGAATCAGGCGTGATAGATCGAGGCAATGCTGGGGGCTCATCTAAAATGCCTTGGTTGCGGTCTTCCCTCCCTTTTCTGGACTCTGTTTGTTCAAACATCGCAGCACGTTGAGATGCAGACTCCCAGATGGATTTTCCCCTGGATGGGCTGGAAAAATTGTGATACACCACAATGCAGTGTAAGATTTTTGCTGACCTAACGATTTCAATACTAGGGCTTGGAAGTGCCTTTCTGATGCCAGTGACGAATTTCTGGTAGCTCGTGGCCGAGAAACCTCGATCCTTTGTAGTTGAGAAGAGGAACGTCAATACTTCCTTACCGCGCTCTCCTCCTGTAATACACGTAAAGTCAGCTGGCAAGGTGTTGAGAAACATCTTTGGACCGACACACCTCCTTTGAATCCTTTATATATGCGCTCGGCTTCATTCCATTCGGGTCCCTGCGAAGTAGTAAATTGAATCACAACATCTTCTTTCAACGCTTCGTTTGAATCATTTACGACCTCACAGGGCAATTGCTGCTAAGTATATGGGTTGGAGACACAGAGGAACACATTACCATAGCCGAACGGACATTCCTATCAAGCTTAAACTCAACTTTCTCTGGAAGTGACCGACCCCATATTACCCTTATTTGTTGTCGAAAAACTTCGTATACTAGCTTAAGAGGTGCGGACTCGGAATGTCGAAAAGAGTGATGGCCTAAGCACCAGGCCGCCAGTGGTAGAGTTTGAGTCCTCTCCACTTCACGTGGGGAGTTGACGAAGTTGGACGAGGAAGTTCCTACAGGATCAGACACACCCATGCTTCTTTGATCGCTAGGTGTACCCTAGTGAAAACACATTGAGATGCGAATATCTGTCTGATCATCCACGCTTACCTCGGCCTTCTTTTTCATCCTACTAACAATTGATCTCGTTGTGAAGTCAACGGGGTTTACCACCTTGGTGGGATGTCGTACGGCTGCTGGTGCGGAGGAAGGACCACTTTCGTACAACTTCTTGCGTTCCCACACGATGTGTTTGGGTATCTCTCGTGATTGTTTAGCATTGAATGACTGGCCCGTAGGCGGAGGGGATGTGAACTCCTCAATGTCTTCCTCCTCTGAACCTGGCACAACAAGCGTAGACGATTCTCGAGCGCGACCCTTGCCTTTATTCGATGCAGATAAGCTATACTCTGTGGGATGAGTTTCGAAGGCATGAACGGTTCTTGGGGGTAGCAGGCATAGTGGGTCCGGAGACGACGATTTGAGTGCGCGAGAGTCACGTTCGCCGAGGTCGTCAGAGGTAGTTCCGAGATCGATAATCTCTGCATCATTTGGGACAAGATTGCTGCGGTTGTTGAACATGGAAGGTGGATCGATCACTTGGATCTCGGGTTCAGAAACATTGCTAATGGGAGCAGGCGTCCTAGCATATGATGACGATGCACCATTCAACGTTACACTGGTTGAAATGCTAGTATTGAGCTTTTGGCGCTTCGGCGGCCGGTAGTCAGCGGTAGATTCAAACTGTTTTGCCAGGAGGGTCTGCTGTACGTTCGGGTTGCCTAGAGGGCGACGTTTGGAACCGAGAGTATTGGTGAGCTGATATGGATTATCGTGGCTTCGACGAAAGGAAGGCCGTTGGATACGCTAGCGAGGAGAAGTAAGACGATACGTAGTGGGTCGCAGACTGGGAATTGTTTCTCACTTCATCAGTAGCTGGGACTGATATTGGCGTTGGCGTGTTTTTCCAGGGACATCTGCAAGAAATAAAAGGATGGATAACGACAGGCTACGGAGGTACTCACCCCGAGGTGTTTGAGGCATCCCTGTGGTTGATTGGGCCGTGGAATGACTCGTGCACCATCATGGACTTGCGCCTGTCAGAACTGGACCCCGTCATGGAGCGCATCGAAATACGTTCTTGATCGTGCCAAAAGACGTGTCGTTGTGCGTTGTGCGGTAGGGGCCAGCTAGACACGGGAAGCCAATGCTACTCGACCCATTAATTCGAGTGGACCCACCATAACTGTCCAATTACAACATCAAATAATGTTCGTCTTGTCCAGTATCCACCACAAACACAAGAACTGTCTAATCTACTCTTCAAGCAGCTTCAGCAAGCGATAGAAATCTGCCACCAAGTACAAGCTCCCTGTGAGGACGACCAGATGCTCTCTCGTGTGCGCAGCCTGTCCAGCCTCTATCCACTCGAATGCACTCCGCAACTGAGAATCTACAGGAAGATTACTCGGTGCAACCCACACATCTCTGTCTCCAAGATGAACTATCCGTTGTATTGTGTCCCGTATTTCGAAAGGCGGGACACTGGTCGCCCATGGCATGCCTTCTGGTGGTGTAAATTGTAGGGCTGCAACCCTCACTTTGGTCACAGAACTCTCAGAACCATGTGGCGAAAATATTGGAGACAACGTGTCAAAGGGCGCTTTCGGCGGTGAGTAAGAGAGCGCGATAATGTACGTTATGTGCAGTTTCGACCCTGGCTTGAGTTGAGCCACGAGCTCGGAAATGTAGGAGGCAAGAATTCTCGCGGAGGCGGCATTGTGGGCTCCATCCACCAAAACGACCGACGGATCGAGGGTTGAGCCTACCGTCACGGGACATGGTAACGTGTGGAAGGTGAGCCTGCCTGGCCAAGACACATTCTCTATTCCCGCACGAACAGTGTCGGGTGTGATCCGATGGGAAAGGTTGTCAAGACTTGTCTGGGTAGACGTATGTGTCATCAAGGTAGAGATGACAGTCAAGGAGAGTGACAAGTTATCGAGCTGATGGGTGCCGTGCAATGGAAGTTTAGCGTGAATCGGTGAAGTAAACGGGGCGGTGTAAAACTCGATGGGCTGTCCTGGGGGAGAAATGAAGGGTCGGTCTGCGGGAGAGAAATGGTATTCTTCGCCCAGGTGCCATGGACGGACGGGCGTGCTGATGATGACATGGCCACGTATCTCTGGGCTCTCAACGACACGTCTGGCCGAGACCTCGACGATGGGGTATCTCTGTGGGCCCAAAACAAAGGGCTTTCCGGACCTTGCGATTCCAGCCTTGTGATCCGTAATGGACTCGACCGTATCTCCGAGAAATCGTTGATGATCCAGATCGACTGCTGTGAGAACGGACACCAGAATGCAGTCGTCCGGAATGATATTGGTTGCATCGTGTCGACCGCCCATTCCGACCTCGACCACCACTATATCGAGCTTGGCAGCTTCGAATATCTGCAGTGCCGTGAGGGTCAACAGCTCGAAAGGGGTAGCAGCGGTGTTGAGGCGCTGGTCTGCAGCGATGACGAGACTGTGCACATGGTCGTACACGGACGGTGACACGGGCTGGCCATTGATGAGGATGGCGTCGTGAACGGAGACGAGATGCGGGCTGTTGAACTTGCCAACGGAAAGCCCAGAAGCACAGAGAATGGAGGCGATGGTGCTCGTGACGGACCCCTTCCCGTTGGTCCCCGCAACGTGGATTGTTGGCCTTGTAAACGGCTCCAGATGCACCGTCAATGGCCTCATTCGCTCCAGGCCGAGATGAATCGACATTTCTTTGTACGTGTGCAACCTTGTTCCGTCCTGAGCAGCTGTTTTGTTAATCACAAAGGGGAGCCGGTTGCGGAGTCCTTTGTCTCATCCAACATATAACCCTGTCTCCCGTCTTGCACAAGAATGCAGGTCCTCTCCAAATGTACGAAGCAGAGATCGACGTCAGTCCCAAAACTTTTCTTTCGTTCAACGCTTTTGCTCACCACGATAACCTCAGGAAGCGATCAAACAACTCCAGGCTGGTTCCACCCGTGCACCCGCTGATTTGACACTCATAGCCTGTACACCAGCCTGTACTCTAGAGCAATACAATCTGATCGCGTCTGCCATTTACACCATCCTAGACGACACTCATCTTCAGATTTCAAAGAGGGACAAGAGCCCACCTGCCCAGCAAGTGGTATGCCTCACGAGCCTGGCCTCCATCATCACAAAGCGCCATGTGTATTCGGGCATGCATGATACTCTCCCGACTTTGGTGCTTCATTGGGTTGAGCTCTACCAATGGATCTTGTATCTGAAAGCCGACTTTGTAGACCAAGAGAGTGTCGAACTTTCATTTCGTCTCCTCGCCAAGAGAAGCATTGTTGACTTTCTGGGAGTCTGTAACGAATCCTTCCTTCGCCACATGTTCAATTCCATCGTCTCATCTCCCGGCATCATCCCCACTCTCTTTTCCTTGTGGCGCTTGGAAACCCGGGATACGAGGTTCTCTCTCCCAGTCGATATGTCCCATCCCATGTTTCATACACAAGCCACCTTGGATTCGTGGATGTGTGCATTCTCACAACGAGAAAGGTGGGATTGGTCAGAAATTCTTCATCCCTTTGGTGGCGAGGCTGATGCACTCGCCACCACCGCTTTGGATCGTCTTCAACAGGACGTTATACGCATACCAATCAACTATGACCTCGTTATATGGGACATCCATCTCATCACGACCCTGTCTATTAATGAGGTTATCCGTATTTCTTTTCTGCGCCAGCACTCGATGACGATAATAACGAACGTCATTGCTTCGGTGGTGGATCAGTATGCTATCACCAACCAACATTCTCTCGTTGCCAAGTATATATCTTACGGATATTGGTATATTCGCGCTTATGTGGAGTCCACCGAAGGACTGCCCTGGGTAACCCAGCTTGTCGAAGCTGGGCTCTTGTCCACCATGCTTTCCACAGAACCGTGGATCAAACACCTGAACGGTCAAGATAGCGAAGACTGGGATCCGTTGTTTATCCTCCTCAAAAGAATAATCCCCAAGTACTCAATGTACAGCTCTGCCCTGAGACCCATGGTCAAGCGGTTGACGGCGATCGATACGAGTGGGTTACCTGAGAAACTAGATCAAGGTGGTCTGTTATTCAAGTCGTGGTCCGCGTTTCACACGGTCGTTCAGAGCAGAGCGGCACTATATGATTTAGCCATCAGCAATGAGCCGCATATCGTATCTTGTCAGAATACAAAGGTATGTATAACTCGCCCTTTCCACCTATCCGTAGAGTCTATACACATTGGTATATAGTGCGGCAAGTCTGGACCTCCTGGGTGTCTCAAAAATTGCGCACGTTGCCTCCACGTTCATTATTGCAGCAAGGAATGTCAAGTGTACGATTGGAAGAACGGTGACCACCAAAAGTATTGCCGTGACGTGCAAGCTTATTGCGCAAGTGAGTAAAGTGAACCTTTTGGATGTCAAGGCGCTGAACACTGCGTAGGTGGCTTTGTGTCGCGTCTATCAAAGCGCGATGTCCGTTTGATCGACCAGGTCATCGCTCAGGATCTTGGTTTCTTCCGAGATCGCATTCAAGGTGCCGCCATGACGATGGACCTCAATCCAGTGGTCGTCGAGCTAGACTACACAGAAATCCCCGTACAAGTTGACATCGGCACTGTCCATACAATGCCTCCAGTAAGTAAGTGTCCATATAATCTACCCTTGGCCGAAAAATGGAGCCGTATGGTCGAGCTTGTACAAAGACCGGCATCCAAGAAAATCCTCGTGCGCGCGGTCTTGCCAGGAGGCACGTCTGAGAAAGTGAAGTTCCAGTACCTGCCTCTCGAACGGGTTCTGGGAGACCACACTCTTACGACGGACGAAGAGTTGATGTCGGAACTCGACGAAACATGCCATTTGCTATTCGCGCGTGCCGAGCAGTCGTTCGACGCTGTAGGTACCGCGTTCCCAGACGGGATGGGAGAAAAGGCGGGCGTGGAGGGGAGAAAGCACTGACAGAACTTATACCCCCACATGAGATATAGTGTACTGTACATAGAGTCATTTCAGAGAGCTTGTTAAAGTTTGCTGACAACTGTCCATTTAGCGCTACTTCGACGTATTCAACTGCTCCCTGCATTCCTACGATAGTATAAACAGATCATTATACTGTTATCGACTGGTAACCGAGCAGCAAAGTCCCAGGATGGATTGCATAGATTGTAAAAGTTCTGGGTACACAAGTGCGAGAGAGTCCAGTCGATAAATCATAATAAATGGGTGCTCGTACGATATGATAAATGCATCGCGGTGCAGTGGTATAGACATCAGAGTCAACTGAGGGAAGAAGAGCAGTTAAGACAAAGATCAAGAACACGTGTTGGTCAATCTATTCAAAGGGAACGGGTAACCGGCCTGAGACCAAGTCGTTATGTTTGGATTGCTATAAGCATTTAAATGTCTAGAGAGCACTCGAGTTAGATGGTACCACTCTGTCGACATCAAACACGTACGAGTTGATATATGACGCAGTCGGGTAACCGGGAGGGTCGCACGTCAGAGCGTTTTGCAGCCCCTGCCGTTGATATAAGCGAACGTAGTCGACATACATTGCACTAGGGAATTGAAGGGCCGCGAAATCCTGTCCCTGGAAGGAAGCTAGAGAATTTTCAACAATTCCATTGTACTGGCATTAGGGGATCTGCTCACGAGACATGCCCAAGTTGAGGATGATGAACTACCAAATATTAGTCTAATCGCATTCTGGCGTCGACTAAGGGACTGACCATTGGTTCCTCAGGAATCAATCTCGCGCTAACCTCGGAAGTTGAATCAGGCCCCATGGAGGCCGACGTTACTTTCCATGTCTGCGCGCTTTGGCTGTACCAGGTGATGTATCCAGTAGGCCGATTACTGGGATTCGACCAATACTCAAATCCATATGTTGCATAATGTTGTCCACCATAATTTTGACTATCGACGTTAGTCAGTGCGGAGAGAGCTTGCTGATAAACAGCGCCTTGGTACGTGTTTAAGGTAGTGATTGCAGAATCATTAATGGTAGTTGCCGGGGAGGCGTTGTTGAACTGGTATAGGTAATTGTAGGGGGCGACTTGGAGACTCTGGGAGACTTGTCCTTGGAACGGGGACGTGTATACATTTATCTGGGCTTCTAGAATGTCGATCTCAGGAACACCACGACCCACATATCCATTGCCCCTCGTTGGGCCGGGGTGGTCCTGGTTAGGACATGTACATGCAGAAAGCCGCTGACCGGGCTGGAAACTTATCGGGCCACCATTGTTACCACCCGTAGCAGCTGCTGCCGGTGTCCCGTCGAGAGTCTGATTGGGAGCCGTTCCCAAATCACAAGAGTCATAACTGTATGGCCACGTGCCTATGAACAGAGACGGATAAGGGTTTGGTGGTGGCAGCGGTAAGTATGGAGAAGTATACGCACCTTCCGTCGTTCCACCATAACCAGGGCGTCCCTAAGCTGTTGATGAGACTTGGTGATGATCGATGAAAAAGAACAAACCAAATTGCCCATAGTCCATGCACCTATTACTAGTAAGAGGCCGATCAAATACAGAGATCAATGAGGTATTTACCAGGCCAAAACCCTGGGGACTGAGATGACCCCGGCAGACTAATGCTAACTTCAAGATACCCGGTGGTAAAGCAGAGCTTGTTCCATGAAGTTATCATACCTTAGTGCAAAATCGGCAATAGACAAAGCCTCCACAGGTCGATCACATACCACTCATAAAGTTCAAATTGTTGATGGGCTGTTCGGTAATCGTGATTACTAGCTTTCCGCCTTGTGTTGTCACCGCCTTCGGAGACCAGTTAAAGGTGTTACCATCATGGTTGATCAACATGTCGGCATACCTGGGGATCGTACCATTCCAAGTCACCTGTGGGCCTGAGCATACACCGATGAGTGCCTGAGTCGCCTCTACACTCGCTGGTCAGCGAGACTTACCAGTAGTGCAAGTTGGATGCTTCCCAAAAAGGATCATCGCCTGGCCAGAAAGTCCGACCGTCTGTGTTGAATTCATCGCTAAACACGAGTTGGTATGTCAGACCGTCACTGCCAGTTCGATATTGTGCGGATGATGGCGTATCAGGGTCGATGAGTCTTGGTAAGCCAGGAAGATTTGGTACTTGACCGGTGTAGTTGATGCCACCGAGGTTGTACCCAGACGATTTGTTTGCGCCTGAGGTGTAATAGTGGATAATAGGATAACCAGCGAAAAGAGTGACTAATCCGACTACGAGGACAAAGAGCGCCAGGACATTTGCCCACCCTCGAGCGGAGAAGAAAGTGAAAGAGCTGTTGAGTGCTGCATCGTGCACGGGATCAGGATTGTGGAGGGCATCGTCTAGATCAGGATCCTTTGTGTCCAACGCATACGGGGGTACCGATGAGGAATTTGCTGTGACTGCGCTGGGCATTTTCTCTCCTCCAGCCAAGGAGGAGACTTCTGAAGGTGCAGCGCTAAATCGGGAGTTCTGAAAAGCGTTGTCTCGGGCCGTCGTCGGGTTGTACTACAAATCAAAGAAATTCAGAGAGAAACAAGGAAAAAAATACGATAGACACACGGAATATGGGCCATAAGCGCTACCAATCACACCAGTAGCGACACCTTGGGCAATAGCACCTCTGCCTGGCTGAAACTGGCTGTTGAGGGAGGATGACCGAGCGGGGGCCCTGGAGGCTGTCTGGGAGCCATGCATGACTACTGGTTGAGGACTCTGTGGGACGGCGTAGTACTCCTGTGCGCCCTGGGTTGGTTTGCGCTGCATGGACGTTAGGAGGGGATGAGCAAGACAGAGCACGGGAACCAAGAGCACTACTGCGCCAAACGTGGTAATCCAAACTTGGGCTGACACGCTGTCTCACGACCTCCCACCAAGCGAGTACTGGAATGTTTCATTATTTCCAGCTCGTCCTACGCTACATATTCATCCGGCAGACCGTACCACTACCGCTCGTTCCATCGAACACAAACAGATTGGCTATTGGTGCTTCCCGCGCAGCTAGTGCTTTCAGAATATCTTGAGCCAGCATCCCACCCACAATGGCGCACACCGGAGAAAATTCGTGAGATGCCGCCGTAGACAGCATCCTGCCAAGATCACATCAGCGTCACAATGCTCCGACATATGCCACGGTACTCACTCGATCAGCTCCCTCGGCACCGTATCAAGCACTTGTTTGTTGACACCAGACGTTCCCAACATCGAATTGGTTATCGACAAGAGCTGGGGCACTTCCTCCAAGCTCTCCGGAAGCTTTCCAGAGTGGATGTACTGGTACTCCCAGACGGCTACATTATCCGTCACACGTCAGTGCTTGGTAGAAGCGATATCTCAAACAGCACACCCAATATCGCATGTACGCCAGCCGGGTTAAGCTCCTTTGTCTGTCTCCTCGTCAGACTAGACCATTGGTGGCGCAAGGCCATATGCAAGGGTGAGTACACTGCGCTGGCTTTCACACTGCGAGGTGCATCACTCGGAGCAGACCGATCGCTGTCCCAGTCGGTAAATGACAGAGAACAGATAGCAGGAAATGCTCACGGGGAAATATAATCGTGCTTGAGTAAATCGCAAAAAATATAGCCCATCAGACCAAAAGTTCCACCAGCGTAAAATGGTTTCCCAAAGCGTCGGCAAACTTCGTTCATGCGAATCTGGAGGAAGGTAACCGGTCAGCAGATGAAGATGGTCTCTGAGGACGTGGCGTCTCACCAGTCCTTCACGATCCCAATCGGTCACACAGACAAGGTCGACGCCGTCTACAAGTACATCGAGTGACTCTCCTTGTTGCAACACGTCGTCACTTATCGCCTGAATAGTGACGAGCGGGTTTAGACTTTCTATCCGAGCCTTGGCGGCATCTACTTTCTGGAAGACATGAGCTTCGTTGGCACAACGCCGCCTGAGGAAAAGTGTGATCACGATTAGGGTACCTTCTTGCCCACATCATCATCGCGGAAAAAGAAACCTGTCCCGAGATCCTCTCCGTTGACTTTGTCTGGGTCAACGATGATAAGTTTACCAATTCCAGCAAGGACGATATTCTTGATGGCCTCGGTTGCAGTGCCCCGTAACCGAACGATTAGAATAGTCGCATTACGCATCCTGCACCCCAAAAGGGTCAGTCTCTGGACTAGAGTCGTACGTACACGAGGATTCACCGTTGCTGGGCTTCGAGACCCCAAAGCCGTATTTGGCGATCATAGACAGCAGCCTCGTCTAATACGAGAGATGAAACCGACAGAAGAAATGAGCAAGGACGCGTCCATCCTCAAGAAGCGAACGTACCCTCCGTGATCTGGACGGGATTCGATTTGGTGTCGCCTTGACCGTCTGATGCCATGTCAATGTGTCGCTTGTGACGAGGGTTGACCGTTTTGGGTGCTCGCCGACAGTACCATGTAAAACGCACGAGCAGGAGAGGTGGACATCATCATAGCACGTGATCAAAGTGAACCGAACCGGCTCACGAGGCTCGATCAGAGTAGTACGCTGCTTACATAGGTCCCAAATAACGATAAAGATAAGATGCAGGTAACGATCGTATAGTGCTAGCAGCGGTACAAAAGGTGTGGCAAGACTCTCTGCGCCCGTTCAGACCATAGGTATCCCTTCAGCGCTTGACGTACCATCTCGGTCGTCATCCAGGCTATCGATGGTGAGCTCTGCGCTAGAAAGGTACCAACGAGAGGAACTCACAGATAATTCCGTTCAATCTCTGATAGAATTGACAGAAAATCCCCTAGGATCGCAGAGTTAATGAGTTGATATGATGACGGTGAGAGTCACTAACAAAGAAATGCATGCGCCCGCGCAGCAGATGCAGGCGCGGTCTCTGCTTTGCGAACCGCATCAAGCAACGTAGAGGCGACGAACCGTACTTTGTGGACCTATAGAGGATCAGCATCATCGGAGAGCACCAATATACAAGCTCCTACTAGTGAGGGTCCATTAGTGGCTATCGACTGAATAGGTATGCTATCAAACTTTCAACATCACTAGCACACGAT
>JBBPKD010000005.1:0-81518 GCA_038089075.1 Singerocomus inundabilis
ATGGGCGCCGCGGGCATTTTTGTGAACGAAGCACAGCCGCTTCACCCAGCCAAACTTTGATCACATCTCCTATTCATACTACTGTATGCCATCGGACATGCTACAATCGTGGATTAGTAGCTTTGAGCGCGGCGTCGACGACCTCCGTCATTGCAATGACACCTTCTTCCTCTAATGTACGTCCCACAAGCTGTAAACAGACGGGGGCATCTCGAAACACCTCGGGTTGGTCTGAAGAGCCTTAGTAACGCCCGACTGACACCCAGCAGAAATAAGAACGTACACATCTCATAAACAGCTTGGTCGAGGGGGTTGATAAAGTCCTCACGAGGTTGTTTTACGTCAAGAGCTGGATCAACAGTAGTCACTGGGAAAATCGAGGCAGTATAGTCGAGTACATTCCACACTGTGGTGTAATTAGTGTATCTGGCAGTTAAGTTTCATTAGCGGGAAACTATGTATCTTGAATGGCACCACTGACCTGTTCTCCCCATGAGGGACGGCTGCAAAAGGGGCCGCAGGACAGATGATGGCGTCCACTGGCCGCCCAGTCCCCGTACTTGCGACGGTGTTGTTCCAGTGTTCTAAGTAGATGGCACGGAGATCGCTTTTTGCTTTTTGAATTTGCCAAAGCTGGTAAGCTGTGAGACCACCCGTCTTGGGACGAAAAGGTGCAACAGTAACTTCACTACCATCCGGAACCATGGTGGAGATAATCGGTTCTCCACTCTCCGAGGTGGTAATCGCGAAATCTTCCGTGGAACCTGCATTCCATATCTCTCTCTTAAAACAAATGACATCTCGTCTCATGTTTCCATAGCTGCAACTTGAGAGGACATACCGTCAAGTCACATAGCTTGCTATGTTCAATCGGGTACCATTTGATGACTGCATAGTATGTCGAATATATATATATATAACGAGACCGTACATTGTCTGCGCACCATGGTGGCCAGCTGTAGTGAGCGTTGCTTGCACTCGTTTCAGCGCTCTCGTTATGGGGGGATGAGGGATGCAGACACCATCATCCCACATGATCGCGAAGCAGAGCTTTTGACCATTGCCACGATCCTTGAGCTGGTATTCATCCACGTCCCATTTCTTGTGCACAGCCAATGGATCTCTGAGCCAAGGTTTCGCCTTGATCACTGCCTCCATGAATATCTTGAGTCCTGAAATCCCACTAGTGATAGGGCCAAAGACAGATAACACGGAGTCCTGTCCTTGTAGGGAATTTAGAGCACCGCCATAAGGCACTCGACCGTACGAAGGCCTTAGCCCGTACAGTCCACAAAATGCAGAGGGAATCCGGACAGAGCTGAGGGTAGATCAGCATACCTATAATCCACTCTCGAGAGGCACACACCCTCCGATATCAGAACCAACACCTATCGGACTTCCTCTCAAGGCTACCAGAGCACCTTCTCCCCCAGAAGAGCCTCCGCAAGTCAGTGAACGGTTATGCGGATTGGTTGTCCTGCCAAAAATATTATTGAAAGTTTCAGGCCACTGCGTTATTTGGATTAAGTATAACCATCACTGTTCTAAACGCCAGACAATTGCACCGTACCATCAATGTTTGAGGCACATTCGTCCTGACGAATGGAACAGCTCCGCATTCTTCCAAAATATCAACAAGCACCGCGTTCTTTTCTGCGTATTTTCCAATCCAGGATACGTAGCCCATAGTTGTCTCTAGGCCCTTGATGCATATCTGATCTTTCAAGGATATAGGGAGTCCATGGAGTGGACCGACAACCTTTCCAGTCTCCTTTAATGCGTGGTCTAATTCAACGGCGCGAGCGAGCGCACGTTCCACGAATATTTCGGTTAAACAATTCACCTAGTCCTCATCAACCACAGCGACGAACGACCACAATGGAGTTTTACCAATTGTTGAGCCACTATGGCCCGTTTGTAAAATGCGGTTGTGACAGCAACGGCGGACCATTCACCACTCGCAAGTTTCTTCAACAAAATACCCACATCTTCGTTCGTGATTGTAAGTTCTTGTGGTGTCAATAGACCGTACGTCTCAGGTAAGCTGATTACATTGAGTATTGTTTCTGGTGGAGGAGTGATCAACCAGTCCTGGGGAATTGCCTTTTCCTGGCGGTGTTTCTTGTCGGCAGCAAGGTCAGACCACGATGGCATTGTGGGGAGACGTCAATAACGATAGTAGCACCAGTGGGCATTAGCTATCGTTGGATATATAAAAGAGTAAGTGGGAATACTCGGACGTAGACGAACATGTGTCAGGGAGATAAGAACAATCTGAGAAGGATGCCATTCCGACGGGCAAGTATCACGCAATCTATATGTAAAAAGAACCTCGACGGAGTTCTGACTATGGAAGCGTCCAGCCTGAAATAAGAGGATGGTGTTAGCCTGCGAAAGATGAAGGATCCATGCTAGACGACAAAAGTCAGAGAGTCGGTGATGTCAGTGATGCAGAGGCCGTAAGGCTGTAGCTCCGCATCAGGTCGACTAAGAGGTGCCAGTGATGGTTGTCGTACAACGCTCATCGTGAATGCACATACAAGGGGATAGTTAAAACTCACCTCAAAGATTGGACCGAGAAAAGTGTGAACGCTTTGGAGTTACATGAGGAAAATTAAAGCGGCGACTACAACCTTTGGGAAATTTCCCACACACGTTTGGTAAGCAAATATAAATGGCCTACGTAAATCCCTAAGTCTGATCCAGGTTCAAGATACAGAAGTGTAGATAGCTATGTCCAAATTGTTCTAATGCAATAACTCTATACCCGCAAAGTATCTATCATTTTGTCGCCAGAACATGCAGCTTTGCCAACGATACGACTATCGGAACAGCAAAAAATGCGTAGCCAACCCAAACCACTGGTACGATGATGAATACCTAGACGTGATCTGAAAGACGTCCAAGATAACTTACTCGTGAAACCATTACTTGTCTTTGCGATTAGTTGTGGACCATTCGTACCCTGGCCTTGGATGCTCTGATTGAAATCATCCGCTGCTTTCCCAAAGTACATGCGAATAATCAGGAAAGACGTCAAGCCTATAGAATAGGATTTCAACACAAAACAAAGGTAGATGTCATTGAACAACACACCGACGAGGAAAGAGAAAATGCCGATCCAGGCGGAAGCTCGCTGCACCATCGGGTTTTCCCAGACATTTCCCGCTTTGCCCATTAGATGCCGAAACGAGATCCCAGTAAACATGATGAAGAAAATGAAGGAGAGTGCTAGAGACGTCGCGAGGAATACCGCCGCAGCAGTGGAAGGCGCCGCTAAAACAGAGCTGGGTGTATTTGGCGTAAACACCGAGGTATCTATCGGATCAAAGCCACATCCATATGTGCAATCGCAGAGAATGAAAAAAGTACACACTGTAGACAGCAGACATTGATGGTGATGTGCAGGTCAATCTGGCTGCATTGTTCGACTTGGCACACGACCCTACAGCCAAATAAGTTCCTAACCACCCGCTCTGAGTATCCGAGACTTGCCTAGAATCCCAAGAAGCATGGTAGGGCCATCCACAACTTGGTTTGATCCGGGTTGTGTGAGTACCGTGGATGGCGTTACAATCAAGAGGGACACTCGGCTATATAACAAGGCCGCCGGGGCGAGGTACGCAAAAAGTACGAGGAATAAAGATGTTAGCATCAGAACGGGCGTGAGGTACAAAGTAGTGGCCTTTGAAATGTCTGCGAGCATGGCAGTAGTGATGAGACTTTAAGGTTGCAAGGGAGTGATAAACGAGAGGCCTGCTCCGAGATTCAACTGCAAGTAAACCA
The DNA here is from genome assembly GCA_038089075.1 of Singerocomus inundabilis. Taxonomy (NCBI): domain Eukaryota; kingdom Fungi; phylum Basidiomycota; class Agaricomycetes; order Boletales; family Boletaceae; genus Singerocomus; species Singerocomus inundabilis. The sequence continues at coordinate 3,787 of JBBPKD010000005.1, forward strand.
GCACTGCAGAGTCCGAGGAAACAAAAGGAGGCAGATGGGATGCGGGTCGTCCATTGCAGGAGGTACAACTTTTATAAGGGCCCTGCCAGCAACCTGGATACTGTTATTGTTTCCGGAACGGGCAAGACTTGTGCGCGACCCGCCTGTTCTATTCATTTCTATCCTCGCTTGTACGCACGAACAAGGACCCGGTAGCTTATTGTCTTCCGCACAACGTCGACAGCAGTCCAGACTCGGTCACAATGCTCGCATGTTTCATCTGCGTTGAATCACAAGGCATGAAGTGGCCGCTGTAAGGATGCGAATATCATACAGTACGTCAGGTAAAACAGCCCAGTCAGTGGTGGTAGTACGTATGCAACAGGGTATCCGATAATAGAGGTTAGACAACATAATAAAGAACCAAGACAGGAAACTGGCGATACACTAATGAAATTTCCAAGTACATGTAGCGACCTATCACCGGTGGAATAATTTGCGAATGAAAGCAGAGTCTCTTCCCTGCGTAAAGTGGCCGTCGTCTCGTGAGATCGACCGAGGTAGGCTTGGTCTGAATGGTTCATCAACGACATCCGAATCTGAAACCGGCGCCATTCTAGAAACCTGCATCTGTACCATCACTCAGTTCAGAAACTTTGGGACCAGACGAGGGATGCTAACCTCTTCCGGCATTACATATTCATTGAACACCAGATTCCTAACTTTTGGTCGTTCGGGGAAATCGTAATCAGATGTCATCTGACACTGCAGCTGGCAATGGGTTGTGCTCTGGATGAATCTTCCAAACATGTTGAACTTCCCCCAGTGAATCTTATTGGCTTCAGTAGCGCTGAAATCTGAGTTTCCCTCGTGAGCACGAATGAGATCCGACATGTGTACTTCCCTGTGGGACGTCTATTTCAGCTGCTTACAGTCATTGATATAGACACATACAAAGCAGGAATGCATGCCCCTTTAGTATTTTTCAGTGCCATCCGGTAGGCTTGATGAGCACCCCGGTGTTGGAGTAGGACGTCCCAGGACAAAAGGTTTTTGTAGTGGTCCGGTGTTTTGGTTTTGAATATCTCCATCGTATCGTCACCTTGAAAAGTCGAATTATTTATTCCGGCAACGAAAGCACGGAGGGCAGAGTAATTGTTCAAAGCACGAAGCTTGTGGGCGATGTCAACAAATTTCTCAATTTGCTTCGCTCGATTTTTGGGTTTGTCGTGACACAAGATCAGAGAGACAACCCTACGAAGATATTAGTTGTAGACAGCATATACTCATATCTGACACTTACCAGTCCGCAAGGTGATTTGAAATGGCGTTAAACCGCGAGATAGAGTCAGATTCGGGATCTTTCCGACCAGGGATAAAAGTATACCGGAGCCAATGTCTCGGCTACAATGCCAAAATATTAGAGATACGAAGCACCTCGCGATTTCACCTACCTCTATTTCTACAAACAATTTAGCTTCAACACGCGTAATCTCTTCAGCGATCTCGGAACAATCATAGTTCTGTAATTCTGACGACTGGCGGTACAGCTCTTTGAGAAGCTGCTTCGGTGATATCTCAGTAGCGTCAGATGGGTGCGACGAGGAGATGGGCATGATCAATGCCTTTGCGCTTAAGGGCAAGCTCTGTTTACGCTCTCTCGAATTTGAGCTAGTCAAGCTTTCATGAGAGGGGGCCACAGAGGAAAGATTGGACGACGCTGAATCCGTGGTCACTGCAGGTGATTCATCTTCGCCGTCCGATATACTGTAGGGATCTTCAACATCGTCGAGCAGATGATCAGCCTTATGCGCCCAAGCTGAATCGGAGTCAGCGATATTTGAAAGATGTTCCAGAAATGGAACAAAGTCGGATCCGTAGTGCAAGAGATAGCTCTTTCCAGTGATGGACTTCACCAACGCACTCAGAGCACCTGCTGCACCTGGAGCAGCAAAATCCTGTGAATAAGTGTGCATCCAAGTCTCGAGTAGATGACAAATCCTGCAAGAGAATGATCAGACACTTGCAGTGAGCTACAAGCTTACTCACCTCATCTGGGCATAACTAGCAAACATTGGGTCACCTGATGAATTGTCAAGTTGTCTCATGCGCTTTTGCATAGCCAACAAGACGCTTCGAGGACTGGAAAATCTTCGATAAGTGAGCAAAAAATGTGCAACGAAAGTTGGATCTAAGTGTCAACGTTAGAAGAAATACAGTCGAATCGTCTTTGGGAGCTAACCATCCCCGCTGACTGCAAGAAAAAGGAGCTTGTCAAGGAGTTCATCTAAAGTGGCGTACTGAACCGATCGCCTTTTCAACAACGGCCTTAGTCAACAGCAAGGTCGTGCAAAAAAAGAGTGCCCACGGTTCCTTCTCTTTTGTTACGTGACGGTCATCATCAAGTCCATTCAATGAATCATCCTTCATTGGATGCGAAGATGACATGGAAGTTGACTGTAGGTTATTGCTCGCCACAAGGCTAGTAACACTCCGAGCATTTGGTAGTTTGTGTTCGTTGGGATCGCGAGACCTCGCCTTCTCGCGCTCCAAAAACAAATCTGACGTTGAGCGGGCACGCGTTGGGGATGTCACCAATGGAGAAGGTGATGATGGAAGGGTGGACACTGGTGAAATCCGTAGAGATGGTGTCTGCGATGTAGTGTGGATAGCAAACATAGAAGAAGACGCAGTAGGCGTCACCGAGGTGGACCCTCGACCCTCAAAGGAGAATAGAGAGGCCAGCGTCTCCGGCGAGGCGGGGTTTCGAAGGTCAGTATCTGTATGCACAACACAGCTAGAGCACGGATCTCAAGTATAACGTCGAAATACTCACTTGGCACTCTAAGGATCGACTTCAGCATAAACTTGAATGCCTTTCTCATCCTTCCTACGTCTTCGACACGATTCACTTGTACCAGGCCAACATCATGCTGCTGAAATAAATTCAAAGAAGTCTGAGGATCAACAACTACCGGGAGATCCGACTTCAGAGCAATTGCAACAAGAGGGTACTTGAGCGGACATATCAGTCCTTGAAATCACGGGTAAACGACTAGGAAAGAAAATCAAAGTATGATATTTAACGCACGAAGAAAGTTGGGGACAGGCACGAATGATGATGGATCCCCACTGTCATAACATATAAATATACCATCTACTCGAGGGGGGGACGTCAGTCTTGTTATGTCTAACTCGTGAATCACAACTGAGACACTTGGCGCCTCTCGTTGCTTTACCCAGTCAATTCGCCTAGTGTCTGAAAATAATGAGGGATAGGCCGATAGGCAAACTTTATCGCTTACAACGGAATGGCGTGGAGATCGAACCTCCCGACATAGCAAAGAGTGCAGAGAAGTCTTCGATGCCATAAGCTCTTGCATCCTCTGAAACAAATGTCGACTTTCCACAGCCGGGTGTGCCCACGACAGCGATAGAAACTTCCTTGGGAAACGACTGCATTGGTCTCAGCTCGCTATGGTAAACTATCGATCTGGTTGGCTTCTCACCGCAGGTTGAAGCGTATCGATGAAGAGGCCTCTACCTCCAGAGTTGGCCTGCAACCCAAGGCTACCACTCCTGACACGGCCAGATATGACATCTGTGAGGGAAGAATGCCGCGGGAAGGATTGGAGGGAGGTTGTGGAATGCAATCGCCGAGCGTCGTCGCGTAGGACGACCTGGGGAGGTTGGTTTGGCACGATGTTCGTTGGGACGGGTGGCAACTGGTTGCGAGAAGGAAGTTTGAGGTCACCGGGACGACGCGATTGTCGCGCCTGCTCCTTGCCTTTCACTGAGCCTCTCCTACTTTTATCGCCTGCCTTTTTCAGAGGTTGCCAGGACTCGGATCCAAAATTTCGTTCGACAGGAGAATCGTGACCATCGCTCCTGGCACTCAAGCTCATGCCACGGGTCCGAACGTACAACGGGACGGTTTTCGCGGCAGGACGACATACGGAATCGACGGATGACTCTGTCTTGCGAGCTCCAAATGAATCGGTTGGGGTCGGCGTAATGGCTCGATGAGGGCGTGAGGGTGATGAGGTTGACGAGTTCTCTCGTTCATAACTGATGAAGGAATCGACGGAGACGGACTTGCGGAGACCTTGCTGTGGGTGATGATGAGCGGAAGCAACTTGGGTTGGACGGGTTGCGATGGGGGAAGAGACGGTGGAGGAGGTCGCATCATCGGGGACCACGGACGATGAAGAGTGGACGGAGTCGTGGTCGCTCTCGTCGTTCATCTGTATGGGGGGGAGGGCGGGGATGGCAGGCAGAGAGAGAGGCGTCGAGCTGGCAGTCGGAGTAGACATGGCAGATTTAGAGAGCGATCATGGGTAACGGCGAGTAGCCTTGTCGTCGCGAGGGGTCAACAAATCGTTCTTGTTTCCGGCGCTGCGCGGGACGGCGAAGACGAAGTGAACGGCTGACTTTTTTCGATTATGGGAATGTCGCAGACGCCCGTCGCTGGTAGTAACAACCCTTGTTCGACCTGGTCACCCTTCAAATGTCCTCCAGCGGACCCAGAGTGTTGCTCGTCGTCAGTGTTCTCTTACGTCCATCTCCACCAAGCGACTCAGCCTCCCACTGTCAGAACGACGATGGCCCACCATGTCCAGAGTCGCCTTATATTTTTGGTCTTTATCAGCACCTCACCAACCATCTCAGTAAGTGTTCACCAGAGTTCCCCAAGCTGGCACCCATGACAACCTCTTATGTCACGTCTGCAATCACCTCATAGAATGGGACGTAAGAGTTGTCATGCCAAGTTCCCAGAAATCCTGGATTGGTGACGTCCTCATCAATCCTCGATCGTCCTCACAAGTATCGACGTGGCAATACAGGAAAAGCATACCATATCACTGAAGTTACCCGAGGCAGATACTTCTATCCAAAAGGACCAGGTCAATTTGTTCTGCCGTGCCTCCAATTTCGTCACTCATCTCCTCGTAGATGGCGTAGAAGGCGAGATATCAAATACCCCCAGACAGCTGAAAGAGCAAGAGGTCGCAGAATGGATTCTTTTGGACGGTGTGCGGTTTTCAGTTAATTCATCCTGCAATCGTCAAGCTCACTTTGCATAACCGTTCAAAGACTCCCGCAACCTGCACAAATGTTGCTCTACACAATCTATATCCAAGTGAGATCGATCTCGTAGTATGTGCAGGTCTACCCTACCTGTTATGACCGACGTCAACCTCTATCCAGATTTCAGGACCAAACTTTGGTAGGAACACATCAGGTTAACAATTGTGATTTTACCAGCGAGATGGGGTCTCACTTGTATGTTTACAGTCGCGTTTTCGCTCTCGTCGGGTACTATTGGCGCAGCGATGTCTGCCGCACTTTCGCGCACGCGAGCTATTGCGATTTCGTATGGCAACGTGCTCCATCCCACGCCCCCCGAACTGCATGAGCCTGCGCATATCCTTTCTGTCCGCATCGTCGAATACTTGTGGACTAACTGGGGAAAGGTCCCTGGGCCGGATGGAGTACGCGATGGCGAGGTTGAACTGTACAACGTAAATCTGCCCATGATCCATAAACTTGCGGACCCTAAAGGTTTGCAAGTATACTGGACATGCATGTGGCGTAACTCCTACGGCCGCCTCTTCAAACACGTTACGGTGGTTGACGAAACTGGTAGGGAGGCGCTTCCAAATAACCCAGACTCTTTTTATGGACACACCTATGCAGACAGCGCTACTCAGGCAGATGCTTACCTCGCGTTCAAATTCGCTCCTGACATCCAGCATATCGTCAACCCGGATTTGTCGGTTGTACCTGTAGGGACAGATGGCTGGGCATTCGCAATGGGCCATGCTAGCATTACTCCCATGAGGTCTGCTTTTGCTGAGGTTGATATTCGAGGTGCAGACGACTTGCAAAAGGTGGACTTGTAGCGGTGTATTAACCTGCTAAGGTGCAAAAGCGAGATATGACAGATTACATTCTATCCAGTGTCGTCATCGTGAAATAACAAATATCAATGTCCACCTGGTCATGTTGGTTCGTAGGAACCTATAACGAAGATAGTAAGATCTGCATGGTAGCTACAATTGCTGCAAAACATAAAAGTAATAGTAGATCAATGGAGCTTCGTGATGCTGAATTCGAGGAACTACCGGTCAAAGTTGCCGCCTTGTAGACTTTAAGGGAGTTGATGACCCAGGATGCATTCTGCAAACAGCTTGTCAAAGCAGGGAGCTCACACTCGGGTACACTTACCACAAAATTTGATGGGTCCATCAGTATCTCGGTACAGGTTCCTGGACACCCAGAGGTGGAATAGGAATTGCCGGCCCAGTCGCCTTATGTGGACGAATCAGCTACGGAACCCTCTTGATGTGCCGACCAATCTCACCACAGAACGTAATATCTGGAGGTGAAATGAGCTAGGAAAGGATGTGCACGACCGGGAGACATACCGAAAATGATCGAATGGTTAGCGAAGTAGCGCGAAATATCACAGTTCACTGGAGCGAGTTCTGCGACGGGTTCTCCCCAATTTGACGGGTCCGGCAAACCCTGCACTATGTCTTGTGGAATGGCGGCGCGATAGAATGACCCTGTTCCAAAGTGAGGCTTCAAAGAAACACATAAACTATCCTGAGCTGACAGACTGCAATCCCATCTGTATCCCATTTCATCGCGAACACACCACCACCTTGAGAATCAAAGTACGGACCATAGGAGGCCCTGCTCCATTCTGTGATTCCACAGCCAGCATTGTTGTCGATCAGTGCGTCACACTGTAAGTTATCTACACCATTCGTTTGCTGAGTAATGTTAGTGCATCTGGTCGACCAGAATCTGTGCTACGACCTACTACGATTGTACCCGTGAAGTTAGTCGTGGCTGTCAGATTGCACCCTTTGTAGAGGTTTAGCAAAGATCAGGTAATATTTTAAGCGACATACCTGGAGCAGTATGCCATGTGACTTGGTTGTGTTCGTTGTCGTGTACACCCTCGATTATGTCTATTTCGCCGTTCTTCAGCAGAGTCAAAGTAACTCTTCAGAGAGCGAGCATACATACCCATGGCCAAGTGCCGTCTCCCAGGGTCCTAAAAGCGAACCGATGTAAAGAGGGTAATTCACTAAGAGTACTTGACTGAATACCAAAACGCAGGCCATACACCTACAAGATAGGTCTGAGAATGCATGCATGGGCTGTATAGAACCACAGACCACATCCCCAAGGGGCCATATCGAGGTCCAACACGAAAAGACCGGCGTTGTACATAGCTTGGCTAGATATGCGCACGCTAGGGTGACTAACTGAGCATCTTTCCTCAGGTTTTTATGGATAATTACCTGTTACGATTGACACCTTGCGCAAGCCAGGTAGTATTATCGCCTTTCATAATGACTTTGTTGTCGGATGTTACATATGCCAGGCCATCGGCGAATGCAGTCTGCTCATTGACGAAGCTGGGAAAAGTTAGTTTTGCAAGATATCGGCTCATGGATGCTCAGACTCACGTTACCAGTCCGCTGCAAGGGGCGTCAGTGCCAGTGAATCCATGAAGGAGGGTGAACAAACTTGGTAGGATCCGCACCGGTGTAAAAGTCAAAGGTGCTTGGGAAGACAACTCTGTCAGCACAGGACGCCTGCGTTGAGGGACACACATCAACATACTCGAAGAAACTCTGGCCTTCGTACGTGTCTTGAATGACCCATAACGTCGTATTCTGGACGGAGGTGCGCTTCGCGGGAGGGAAATGTGTTCTACCAGGTGAGAGTAGATGCACGAGACCCGCATGCGCCAGTGATGCTATCGACAAGATATGTAGTAGCGAGAAGGACGTCCCTTTCACTCTGGGGCATTCCATTCCGTGGTGGGCTGAGAGAATGTTGTTGGTTCCCCTCCCGCTCACACTGACTCTTTATACAAGAGAGATCCGACATCGGGTATCATAAAAGGACAAAAACGGGATGAACACGAGGCCACTGAACTTCACATTCTCACTTAAGTAAGGGTCGAGGGAGCACGCATACAACACATGGTTTTCATCCAGGTTGCAGAAACATACAACCATACCAAACATAGACGTAAACTGCGATGCAACAAGACGGTAGCAACACTGCGTACAATCACCGGTAGCGACGAAGACTGAGTGTGTTGTGCCTCTTCCAGGTCGAGCGAGCCGGCGTATGGTTGAAGCGATGACCCTTGCCCAGCCCGCGGTTCTGTACGACGTAGATGAATAAATGCAATTTTGGACAGACGCCTGGAACGAACCTGTTTGCCGATGCTGGTAAGTCCACGAGCCTCGCGGCGCTTGTGCACTGGCTTCGTGATCCAGTTGATGCGCGGGTCTCGGCGAATCTAAATCTACTGCTCAGTGTGGTGACAGCAAAGATACGTAGCGCCTCACCACCTTATGACTGGGATCTACAAGAATAACCTCGTAATATTTGTAGACACCATCCTGATTGATCCAGTATGAGTTCAGAACGCGCAAGTTGCCACAACGGCGGCCAACACGCTCCTCTGCGACGCTCCTCAAGCCCCGTTGGAATTTGAGATGGTTAACGCCCTGACGAACAGGCTTGCCATAGGTAGCACCTGAAAGCATCGTGAGCAACTGCAAGCACACAAGTGACGTGGAGCGCACCCTTGGGCACAGGCTTCTTGCGGTTACCCCGCCTGACCCGCACACGGTAGATGACATAACCTTGTTTGGCTTTGTAACCCAAACGGCGCGCTTTGTCGGGACGAGATGGACGGGATGCTCGGTGGATGACATTCAACTGACGGTACTCCCAGCATCTATGTCAGGTCGCAGTCAACGTGGCTGGATAAACGTGTTTTGTTGAACCCACCGAACGCGAAGAAGGAATCGCAGCACGTCAGACTGCTTTTTTTTGTACAATTCACTGATATACTTGTATGCACCCATCTTGAGGCTGAATAATGGAAACGGTGGTCAGGGCAGCATTCGGGCATCCGAGAGAATGCAACCACATCCAGCCTCGTCCTCTGAGACCTGGATCTCGTCTCAAAAGAACGATGGGCTTGGGGTATGCACTCGACGGTCAGATGTTAACAGATACATAAAACGTACCTCTTGAGTGGGTCTTGACGCGGTGGTGGCGAAGATCACCAGCTTGACTGGAGGACAGAGTCCATCGGAAATCGCCGCTAGGAAGCGGAAGTTGCCGAGGGCCAAATCCGTGACAAGGCAGGAGAGCACCATCTGTGCTCGCCGATACCGACAACAATAAGCACGTATTGTATTCCTCCGTCGTTAAGGTCCCCGATGTTGGTACTTAAGGTGTGATTCATGTTCTCGACGTACGTTATTATTTTTCTCTTTCCCTTGGACATCGCCCGCTCCACACGCAAACTCGCCATGGCTTGGTGGTGCATCGATGACCTTCGTGGCTACATGAAGGATGGGGTACTCCCTGAGCTGAAGTATGGGGGAGAAGATTTAGCCTACCCGCCTTCAGGGCATAAAAGTCACCGCAATACGCTTTCCACCCGGTTTAGGAAAGAAAGACATCTCACTTCTATCCAATGTTTGAACGATACTTTCGACAAGCTGGTCAACAATTGTTAGCATCGTCATGGTATATGCAATATGCGACGTCTACTGATACCCCTAATCCGCTTTAGGGATCGCAATAAATGTACCAGACACATCCCTAGGCCTGAGCTTAAGAGATCGAGACGAACGAACAGGGGAAGTTCTGACTGTGCCCTCGGCTCCGAAATTCAGAATAAGCTTGACCCTGCCTGCACCAGTAACAGAGTTTAACCGGTGCGTCGAGTTACTCTCATCCTCAGGTCCGAAGTATAATCTTTTCCCAGACTGTGGGCTTGGATCGATCATTTCCCGCTGAGGACCGTACAACGTATACTACACATTCTTTACCCTCAAAGCAAGGACTGGGCCTTCGTGTCAGAAACACAACCACACTATGACGATCATATCTTCAAGGTATTTTACTTTACTCGCACAGAATCCCCGTCAACCGCAGAAATTGCTTCCAATTCTGTGCTTGTTGTTTGTCAGCCTCCATGGGTGCTCTCTAGTGAAGATATGTGGCAGTTTACTGAATTGCAGTCCGTAAGTTGTGACCTGTACATCAAAGGCTCAAAGGTTGACCGGTCTAGTTGCCTGGTGGTAACACTCGCTTGCGAGGAAAAGAACGTCTTTGGTGCAAGGTTAATAAAATATTTTTCCGTGCAGACGAAGCTCACTTGCCTTAGCTTTGGGACTTGTGTGTCCGCAAACAGTGTTTCCATTTCATCGTAACCTCTTATCAACAGTGGTCATTTGGAGTCTTTTCTGATGGTAATGCGCAAAGTTTACTTGTCTTTGTTTTAAACAATATGGTCACAGGATGGACGAATGCTTATATTTCCCCGCCGTTCGACGCGCGGACAAGGCAGCCTACTGTCATGCACGCCATCCTATATTGGTTAGCTTCTGCACTCGACATTGACGATGGATATTCGCCTCCGAACGTAAGTGGGACCTATTGTTGATAAAAGATGGCATTGTTCTCATCAATCTTACTTCCCCCTCTTAGTTACCGGAGCCAGTTGAATACGTAATGGGCCAGTTTGACGTACCCTCATCTGAAACCTGTGGTCCAGAAACTATCCAAGAATCCCTATCGAGCTGGGCAGCACAGAGTGACGGTAAACCTATTTCAAGACAGTGCATCATAAGGCTGAATGTTCGCTACAGAGGTTTCGCCGTCTGCCCGAGCAGATGTGTGTGCTCCACTAGGCGTATCTGACAAAGGTGTTGATGAAAGGCCAGCGTCCGAGTTGTATATCAAGCCAAAGGACCCAATCGAGACTCGGCAGATGGTTGAACGATGGCGCGCGACTTTACCAGTTGCGCATGTTAGTCGGAAAAGCGGAAGAATAGCAAACGTGCAAGTGCCTTGCAACCCACGCCCTAGTGCGGACCTTGATCTGATGTCCCCACTATCAACCGACCTCTTTATGGACGCTTGTTCTACCACAGCGTCCTCAGACTGTACGGAAGTTGGAAATAACAAGGGTCACTGGCTGGTGAGCATTAAACGAAGGTAACACAATAGACACCAAATGCTCGAGAGTACATCGATACGACTGTGTACACTACGATCTGCATCCAACCGAGAGCACTTAGACTATGAACCCACCACATGTGTCATGACCCCTTGTGCCTCCCTGTTCCGTTGAGCACAGTCTCAGCCACGCAGTATTCAAGAATAAAGTTCATGTGACACATGTGAGCGAGGCCGAAAGCCAAGCGTAGAGGCGGCCGCGGCATTTTTCGGACGACCTACAGACGTATATGTGACCCTGGTCGATGCTTTCGTTGTCCAAGCGAGGTAAATCTTCTGGACAGTAAGGATTTCCGTCTCTTCCTCGTCGACGTTTGTCAAGGTAAGTGAGCCCTTCCAGACTGATCAGTTGTAAAATATTGAAAAATGGAAATGCGTAGAGAAGGCGCAGAATGAGGACCGCCTCATTTTGTTTAGGTAGCCTCGATCCGTCTCACGGAACATCGTGGTCAAGCCAAATTCCAGCAAGCGTTTGAAATATAGTGGATCCGGTATGCTCCAACTATCAAATAGGCCAAGTTAATCATCTTAATCCAACGATGCTTCGAGCTAAGCACTCACAGCTTTATGTGCGCCAAGGGTTGTGGAAATATATTTCAGTGGAACGATAGTCGGCACGATGGCCACTAACAAGACTTCAAGATGGTTAGCATGTTAGAGCGCAGAAGCACGGAACTCACGTGGGGAAATTCCTACACCACTAGCAAAGGAAATAATTTCGGGAAACGAGTTTCCCGTCCATCTTGGTGGTGCTATCAGCCATGCATAACAGAACACAGTCAAAAGAGAAGAAAGCATAAATATCCGTAGAGTGGTTCGATGGTCATTGATGCGATCTACCAGGTATCCGCCCTGGCTTATGAAGTTTAGTCGTACTCTGAAGATGTTTTCTAGTGACTCACAGCATGATACAATACTATGCTGCCAGCAAGAAGATATGATGCCTGCGTGCTGGCTGTCGCTTCGTTCAGATCATGTTGTCTCTCGAGTACGCTCCTGGAGCAGAGTTGAGCAACACGACAAAACAAGAGTGATGATCTTACGCGGCTAGATGAGTGCACGGTGACCATACCATTCCGCATAGTACGTTTAAGCCAATATACCTGTCCACAGGTTAGCGGAGGTACGACACGGGAAACAGTGGACTAACGCACAAAATCATCACCCAGTAATGGTACCTCCTTCAGGCGCACACCGCGCTTTTTGATCACTCTTTCGAGAGCCATTGCTTCAGGTATACCGTAAACTGAGCGTCGCTGAGTCTCATGCCGCACTTCAGGAGCGTCAAGAGTCGTTCCGAATCCCATAATCAGCCAGTAGGGTGCAAACATATAGGCGAGATTGACGACGAAAGAGAAGTCCGTCAACGCCGTTGAAACATAAAATGGCGCGTGGGGCCCAAATGCGACAGAAAGTGGATGGGATGTGCGCGCTGACACAAACGACGCACATTTTCCGACAACAAGACCCATGGCGATCAACGTGCCCAGTCCACACGAGTGAAAGAACTGCACGATGACGGATTCCTGAACAACTGTAAGTGGACTTAAACCAAGGCCATAGATGAATAAACCGAGAGTCATCAAGGGGACACTTTGCTGCGTCTCTCTGATTAGGAGGAGCAGCTGACCTTTGCTGGTCGTGAGACAGACCCAACTTAATATATAGACTGAGGCTTACCGAGGAAGACCACCCCAGTCGCAAAAATGTCAGCAAGCGTGGTCCCAAGCTTGCTGACCAGCACACACCAATCAGGGGTGTCCAAGTACCATTGAGGCTGAAGGCAGATATCAGGAGGCTGAACTAGATGTTGGAACTCCCAAGCTCGCGGGACAACCTGGACTTGAGAGGAGAAAGTGTATACAATGCACTGCTCAGACGTGAGCTCAAATCTTTCATGCCAAAGGCAAGTGATGTATAAGCACACTGGCTTACTTAGAGCCCGTACCTAATACATATACCGTCCGCAATACTGAATGCTAAGCATCCAGTATTCTGCCTTTTGGTGCAGCGGTTAGGCGCGGCGATCGCCGCTTATATGATACACTAGTGGCTTCCAATGCTCATAGAACTGGCGCACAGGAGTGCAAGGGTCCGAACGAAGGTTGCTCCGGCAGGAGATATCACCCGTTCGCCTAGGAGAGAATGGACGGGTCCGGGGACGTCATGAACTTGGTCACTGTCTGTGCCCCCAAGATATGGTTTGAAGTGATCGTCGGAGGTGACTGCGCTGGTGTCAGCGCTCGAGGGATACTCTCTTGAATTCAAACCCTACATGCGAGCACCAAATCGACAGGCTTTGTTGGACAAAAACGCTTGGTAATACGTATCGTGTATACTATCCCCTGTTTCATGTCCTAATCTATTGCCCGCCTGCTAAGACCTACACATAGAAGCTGGAATGCTGTTGTCACGGCCCAACTGATAATCAATCCTCACATCTTTGGTTATGCCAGTCTACAGGGTTTACTCACGTAGCTCCGCTTGCTGGTTCGCAGCCACATGCAGGTGGCTAGTAGCGTCAGCGTACACAATCCAAACTCCACCCAACCCACTGCCTCCACAGTGAGGGTTTCTCTACAACTGCTCACGCTGCTAAGATCTTGGGGCTGAGGGCAGGGCAAGCTTGCGTTCACGAACCCCGAGGAATTTGATAACCAGTTGCAGTTGCCTCCAGCCCGCGTGCCGTGCATCATGCTTGCAGCAACTCCCTGTAGAAACGCAGCTTGTAAATATCAGTCGGTGTATTACTGGTAAGCGCACTTACCCAGAGCACTGTAGTGATCACTAGCCATATTATGGAGCTTGCTATGCTGGCCAGGAAGTGCACGGCACCGTCCACAATCCAAAGCAGGTAAGCAGTCCCGAACATTGTTGTCCAGACGGCATTGAACTCGAAGAGAATCAATCTAGTTCAAACCGTCAGCCGTATCCATAGCTCTGCTCTGAGGCACGCACAGCGAGTGATAGCGAGCACTAGCCCAGTTGTGATTCTCGTTCCCCACACTGATCAGGAAGGCCGTGAGCCCCAGCTCAGCCATCGCGCAAATCGTGATGAGGACGAAAAGAAATGGGTGGTAATGGGTCTTGATATAAGGCATTTCCCAAAATCTTCCACGAGGATTGAAACAAGTGTAAGTTAATGGCTAGCAGAAGACGAAACGAAAGTATGGATCCGAGCTGTTGAAGGTCTTACACATCATGGTACGGTCGTGACCTCCATGCGAAAAACACGAGGTAGTTGTCCACGAATCATGGTCCACAGTATACGCGTGCACCACGAATGGAGACCGTGTGACTAGAACCTAGACCAGTCGCAACACGTGTACTCAACAAGATGCACCGCCAAGTTCAATCACATTGGATATCATAACCGAAGAGGACTCATACCATCATTCATTGCCACGAGTATTACATTTTTAACGCAAGTCTCGCAAGGTTGAGAGTACCTTCTTGCGTCTTATTCCCTATTATTCTACGATCAGATATACCAGAAGTATGGTTGAATACGGAACCTTGCCTCCTATAAACCCTGACGAATGTACGAAGATACAGTCATCAATTCCAGTTAGCTTGGATAATTGGTCATCCCGGTGTCCTCTCCATTCCTCCGGGAGTGCTTTGCGGCTTACAAAGCTATCGGGGGAAACAGGAATTGCTTGAATACGCCAATTCGCACTGGTTTCATCAGGGTAAATGACATAGAGTGGAAGACCACCTTCAGCAATTTCTTGCTCTGCCTCAAGTTGAAAGAGGTGTTCCTGGACTATTCGTAAAACCAAAGTAACTGATTAAGCACGGTGCGAGGCCTACCTTCCACGGAACGAAGCGATGAAATAGAATGATCCTACCACTTGGGTCTTCATTGCACCGAGCAGAGAGAGCGGAAAGAACTATGTCTCGTGCGGGTAGCCAAGCATTGGCAAAATACTGCAGTCTCCCAAGAAATTCTTCTCCGGCAAGTCGCGAGGCATTGGCAAAGCGTGACTAACAAACGAATAAGGAACAAAAAAAAAAGAAAGCGTGCCACTTCACACACATTGATAACTTGAGGACTGGTTGGTCCATTCCAAGGAGGGTTGAGCCAGCTGACTCTACTTGAAAGATCGGTTCGATTGCTGTATCTTGGTTGTTCCGAGGAGGAGTACTGCGATATGCCATTATCGATGGCATCTATAGCCTCAATAAACTCCTACCACGAGCATGGGTCATTGATACGGACAATGACGTCCCAAGAATCACCTTGTATACTTTTAACCAAAGGACGTGAACGTTGGGGTGGTTAGTCTCAAGACCAATCTGAGTAGCGATGATTTCCTTTCCAAAATGCCTGTTAGGACGATTCAGTCATGCGATTGCCACTTGGAAACCTTTGCACTCACTTGTATATGAGACCAGCAGAGGACAGTTTGGTTGTAAAGCCGTGACCAAATATCTCCTCAAAGCCTCTCTGATGGTGATCAAAGCGCCGTTCGCTTTCGTCATATACCGCACCAACATCAACGACGATATCGCACGCATCTAGAATGGCAGGGTCCCTGCTACGCTTCACGTCTATAGGACTGTTGAGAATGAGAGATCAGAAACCATTCTTGTATGGGCACCTGCGTCATGATATGTATCCGTGAGGCGCAAAAGAAACACGGCCAACGCTTCATCACAATGAAATGTCCCGTCGTGTGTTCCTATCGACTGCAGGTGACCTCGTGAGATCAGCATACGGAGAGAACGTATCCACTACTAAACCTTAACGCTCATCCTTGGTGCTCGAGGTATGCGTGACTGAACAAGTGTGCGAAACTGGACAAAACGAGAGACCGAGTGGCACTTGGCAAAGTTTGAGGAACCTAGGACTCGGACCCGTCGCCGCAACATCATCCACTCTCGCATTGGAAGAAACATATTGTACCGTCTGGACATTGGAGGACAATTTATGATGGGGTTCTGCGAGATAGTGTCTTTACAGCGTGTACACCAGCTATTACTCATCGAGTGTAATCGTAGCGACCGGAAGCAAGTCCACCGAGGTAAAGGGTAAGGGGTCAATGAAGGGAAGTAAATACCATGTCAGATGACATATGAGTGTCTGTAAAACTAGTAAGGTCCACGAGGATCGAAGGGCTCCATCAAGCAGAATCCTGTGTCGTACTCGTACGTCGGATGCAGCCAAGCACAGGACCAAACTGGGACTAAACAACGACCAAAACCCCCCCGATAGCAAACCCGACCAATCCAAGTAGGGCAGCACTCCGAACTGCTTCCGCGCCAGCGATGTAGCCATCCGGTGGGCCATATATGCCACCGGTTGCATGTGCTCCTGGACTTGGTGCCCCTCCGCCGAGACCGCCACCATTTGCACCGGGGACAGTGGAAGGAGCGGTAGGAAGGCTAGAAGTCGAATTTGCGGTGGTAGTTGCATTTCCAGCAGCGCTACTTGTGATATTTGCTGAGCCTGAGATAGTGGCGGATCCGTTCCCGGAGACAGACCCTGACTGGCTGGCTGAGCTCGGGGCGGCAGTGAGAGTACTCTGCGAGCTGTTACTATAGCATGGTCAGAAGGCGGCACCTCTTGGACAATTGGAGAAGCGGATACTTGCGATGGTTGCGAAGACTGGAGTAGACAAACAGGTGTGAGTCAAGCAGAGGAATGGAGAGGAGAGCGATACCTGGGCAGCAGAAAGGACTGGCAATGCCAGGGAGACAAGCAAAACGGAGAGTCGCATGGGTCAGCGTGGGCGGGCGTGAAGATGGTAGGAGGCGGTGGAAGAAGTGGGATAAAATAATGAGGTCATGGGGGGGTCTCGAATCGCAGACCGTGGGGGGGTTGTCAGCCCTGTGACAGGTCTGATATGCGCACTTGCGAGTTCAAGGCCATGTTCAGCTCGTCTGTTCCCAACCACCATGTATTCCCTCCCCGCGCACACAGTCCACCTCGTCCTCCAGTACATCTCCCCGCTCACCGAGCCAATCCCCCCTCATCTCATCTCTACCACGCTCCGTCAGCGACACCATTTCCTCGACATATCACCCTCCTCCCCTGTCGAGTATTTGTGCTGGCCCTCTCCTGACAACGCCAAGACCATCGAGCTTCTCCACCGATTGTCCCTCTTGTTTGATCAGACCAGCTATCCGACACGTTACACCTCGGACCCCGAGTCTATCTTTGCACATGTGCAGATATCCGACTCAAATGCAGAGGGGTTGCGCATGCTCTTCCATTGGGATGATATTCACGGTTGGAGGTACCACGACCTTCGGCTAATGCCTTTCCCGCCTTCGTCGGTCTCAATTCCACAAGAGTCACTCGCCAGCAGCTCAGACCCCTCACGCCCTCCGTCCCTCGATCTTGTTGCTGAGCCCGATCACGTCAGCAGCGATAGTGACGACTCTTACTGGGGTGCATACGGGACAACAGAACATGATCTGACCTACCCTTTACCATCTCAAGGCCATTCAAAGCCTGATACCGCCGAGGGAGAAGATGCATACTGGGCACGGTATGCTTCTGTGCAAGGTTCGTATTTCCGTTCATCGAAAACTTCCTACTTAATTCCTCGACGTCTCTAGGTTCCGCTGATTCAACTCAAACCTCCCCTTTATCAATCAACCACAGACTCCGCGCAGTGAATTCCCATGACGACAGATCAGCTCTCCCACCGCCGAATGAACAACTTATTGACATCCCAGCCCATACAATCAATCCTCTCCCTCTCGTTTCTAGACCAGGCCCCCCATCACCGAATATGCTCGCGCAGCTTCTCACTACAATATCTCCCAGAAAGGACGTCTGCTCTCCTGTTCATGATGACCCATATTCATTGCAATCATCTTCAGCTTACAGCATTGACCCTTCGCCGGAACAGACTCTCGCAGACTCTGAGTTGGTCACGCCTCCATTACCTCATGAATACTTGAATACATCAGTGGTTTCCCCTGATATCGTCGACGTCAGCGGGATTTCCCCAGTTGGGTGCTACCTACGTCCTCTTGGTGAGGCAGAGGATAAAGCGCTCTCAGACAGTATCAAGGGGCTTTTCTACCTTTGGAAGGCCGGAAGGAAGGAGGAACTGGAAGAAAAAGACAAAGGTCTCTTTCTGCGCATTGTTCAAGCAGCCATTGCACGTGAATAAGTACACCAAATATTCCTGTTGTCAATACGGAGGCAATCACGCAAATGGTTCGAGTTCAAAATAGTCCGCTCTGAGTCGAATGCAACCTCGAACCGTGAACACGCATCAGTGCGAGACCGATTTGCATGCGAATCTGCGAAATCTAAGGTGCGGGCATAATAGTGGACGCGGTTGATGTTGGGCTTTGGGTGAAACCTACAGTGGATGACTATCTGATCGACAAAACCATCAATAACGCATGATGTGTCTGGAGTTTCTGAATCACATCGGACAAATTGTCGGCTGGCACAAAGGTATCTAGCCTAGACTTAATATGTCCTAATAGCTGTACCCAGCAAAATACAGAACGGATTCATGACGGAGGACGACTACTTAATCTTTTTGAGCTGGGAGAAACGTTAATATGGAACTAAAAGTGCGAATGCAATCTCACCCTCTCAGTTTGCCTAAAGACACCATTGTCAAGACTCGTCGCTTTGTCTGCGATGACATCAAGACGTTTATTCTGCGTGTCGAGCTCCTGTCCCATAGCAGTCCCAAGTGCTTTCAGGCTCTTTGTGACTTTGGAGATCTCGTCAAGGTTGTCATCTAGCTCATCCTCGAGTTCATCATCTGAGGCTCCAGCCTCGAATTGGTACCGCTTCCGCTGTTCCTTCCTTGCTGCGAGCTGTTCCGCGGTTCGCAGCCTGGAACTGCCAAATCCGCCTGCACCAGTCTGAATACCCTCGCTTTCAGCTTGCTGTCCGCGGGTGAACGCCTGATCAAGACGATTATGAGTGTCTCTGATGTCCGTCATTGCTTTCTCTCGTTCACGCCTTTCATCTTCGTAGCGTTGCTGTATTTTCGCCTCTTGAGCGGCGCGTTTGGCGTCCTTGTTGAAGGTAATTGCTGGGCGGAAAATCGATCTATTGAGCTTTTTGAGTTCATCAATCTGATCTTCTGCTCGCAAGGTATGAGACTTGGACACATCGAGGTGCCGCTCAGTATTTGCCAGTTTCTCTGCGAAGACGTGACTACCAACTAGATTATGTTCTGAGAAGTCAGGCGTACCAGATTGATCTGCGAGGCGACCCAAAGTCCCCCTAGCAGTTTCTTCGGCCTCCTGAGCCATCCGAAGTGCGTTCCTTGTGGAGTGGACACTCTCCTGCTTTACGAACCTTGTCTGCTGTCTAATACCCTCCACATCCTCCTCGTTCTCTTCTCCTGGAAGTGGCTCTCTTCCGGCCCCGGGACCATCAAAAAAACGGCCCGAACCCGCCTTTTCCGGATTGTACCCAGCAAATAGCTCTCCGCGCGCCCGGTCCAGCTGGGACTGGGCATCGCTAGCACTTGATTTTATAGCAGGCGACTCATAATCGTTAGCTCCACCCTGGGACTTTGATCTTCCTATGGTATTATATGGATCTAACCCATCTCTGCTGAGCACGTAAGAGTTGGCACTAGAATGATAACTTGGGAGAGGCGAGGTACTGCGCGACGAGCTGCGAGATGCACCAAGCGGTGGGGCAAGTTCAGACTGGACGGGCGGGATGAGTGGTTTGTCCTTAGACTTCCACAGAGGCATTACTGGACAGTGTTGTGGAGCAACCACGACACATCGCACAGGTGGCATACCATGTCACGTGATGTACAGGCTTATGAACTAGGTTAAAGTTCCCACTGGTGACCGAGGTCGTCGTGGCCCAAGGTGTTGGAGTTCTCGTACAGGTGTACATGCCATGGGTACTACACATTGCTGCACTGGTACTCGAGTAGGAGCAACCGTAGCACGAGTAGAAGAGATTTGTACGCAATATCCTTACCTGACAGTCATCTAGCCAATCGTGTGGGGTACGGATAATTTTTGGTTCGGACAGCGCACCGAATACTTTCGAATCGGATTAGAATCTGATCCAGTTCAGCGGCCTATAGCGATGGCCATTAGGATGATTTAGTTGCTAGAGGTTGTCAATCACTCTCCTCTTCCTCGTCGCTGTCTTCGTCCGCCATGGAAGAGACCGGCATACCCCTTCCCACCGGCTTTATCTTCTTCACAGACACTCGCTCGTGAAATCGGACCTTTGATGACCCGACGCTTTTGTTCTGTATTCGGGGTGGTGGCTCGAAGAAGTCATTATAAAAGAGTTCTGTGGGTGCTACTAGCGATGAGCAACAGCTGCCGGTATATATTGTTACTCACCAAGACTATCGACTGCACCAGTTTCCGAGCCATCGACCGAGCCAAAAAGATTTATTTCGGACTCTGCAGAATCATCATCCGCGACAAAACTTGGTTTTCTCTTGGATGCTTCTCTTGTTTCGACTTCGTCTGTTTCAGCGTTGAAGGTTGCAAGATCAAAGAAACCATCGTCAAGGTCTGAGTGCCCCTGAGAATATGACTTCAATGGATTCGACTTTTGTTGGTTGCAAAAAACGTCCGACATTGACGTCGGGAACTCTTCATCTTCATCGTCTTCAGAGATCTCTTCCAAGGGGTGGACAACACTTTCTGCCGTTGAACCACCATCCTCTTCCCCACCACTAAGCTCTTCCCAGATATTGTCATCTTCGTCTATATCCATCTCTGTAGCATCATCCTCGTCCTCACTTTCGTCAACATCACTATCCTCTTCCGTTGCGTCTGCTTTTTCTGCCTCGGTCTCGTCCTCGCCTTGCAGGGCCTGTAAATTTTCACAGACGCGCGCTGCTCGTAGATCCAACTGTTGCCATATCTGATCGATGGACATGCCCTCGACAAAGAGGGATGGAAGTGGCGTCTCTCGGATGTCAAGCTTCTTTTGAAGTCTTTGTATCGAGTTTGAACCGCGCCTTTCTGTACGTGCGCGGGACCTCGTCTGCGGTGGAGCCGCTTCAGTGAGTGTAGCCAACAATGTTTTCAGATGGGGCTTCGAAGATTTCTCCGTCTCGAGTGCTGGCCCAAGCGTTCATTAAGTTTTTGGGAGATGTTCAAACAAATTAATCTCACCCCAGTCGAAGACGTGTTTTGCAGCACTCAGCGCAATAGAGCGAAGTTCGCTGCTAGACCCTGCTAGACATTCTACATGGGAATCAATGAACGTAGAAAGACGCTTCAATTCGGCTGGCACTGGCAGGCTAGGCTCACTCATTTGGACACGAACCGTAGCAAAGAGCTGTTGAATTGTTGCAAAGCATGATATTTGTCTTTATTTGGTAACACTGACTTCATACTTGCAACCTGTACGGCCGCATCACAAAACTATCCACCACCATCATGAATTTCGTCACGACTATTGACTCTGATGATGAAAAAAGTACACAAAAGCACAAAATAAGGTTTGAAGATGAAGAAGAGTATCCTATAGATCCTAATTTTCAATTTGACTTGTCTGGGGACCCATATGTAGAGTTGCTTCATCCTGATCAACCGGAAGACGTCGTGAAGAAAATAGCGAAACCCGTATTTATTCTTATTTCCTCGTTTCAAGTTCGTGTTGCTAAACTACTTGCAGGATCCAGTGTCTATAGACGAGATCATCCAGAGACGGGAGCTCAAGCGAGTTCGTGCGAAACGTAATTCAGGTGGCGAAGATAGTGCTCAAGAAGAAACCGACGTGGAAACCGACGGTCAGTCCTCGAGTGAAGCCAGCATTCTCCAGCAAGCAGGCGCATACAATAGTGATGAAGATGACGACCCATTGGCAACTTCCGATGACCACTCTGAGCCGGAGGAACAAGTCGTCGACTCAGAAGACATTGGTTCTTTGGATAGCTCGGATGCTGAAACACGAGCAGACAGAGACCGCAAAACAGCATTCTTTGCATCCGAAGTTCCTCAGAGCGTCCATACCTCGTTTTTGACGATGAACTTGTCGCGTCCTATTCAAAAGGCCCTCAGTGCCATTGGATTCGTCTCCCCTACCCCAATTCAGGCTGCAACAATTCCTGTTGCTCTTTTAGGCAAAGATGTCGTCGCGAATGCTGTGACAGGTTCAGGAAAGACAGCAGCATTTATGATCCCTTTGCTCGAACGTCTCTTGTATCGGGAGAAAGGGAAACATGCAGCTGCGTCGCGATGCCTCGTCCTTGTGCCTACGAGAGAACTTGCGGTGCAATGCTTTGAAGTTAGTTCCAAGCTAGCTGCTTATACCGACGTCAGGTGCTGTTTGGTAGCCGGTCAGTAGATATCTCTCTTGCACCTGGACTATATTCATTGAGATGTATTAGGTGGCCTATCTCTAAAATCTCAGGAAGCAGCACTAAGAACCTTTCCAGATGTTGTGATTGCAACACCTGGCAGGCTCATTGATCACCTTCGCAATTCCCCTTCATTCACACTCGATGCACTTGATGTCCTTGTACTCGACGAAGCAGATCGTATGCTCTCAGAAGGTTTTGCTGATGAGTTGGGTGAAATCATTAAGGCTTGCCCTGTCTCGCGGCAGACGATGCTTTTTTCTGCTACTATGACAGATTCCGTCGACGAGTTGGTCAAAATGTCCTTAGACAAACCCGTCCGTTTGTTTGTTGATCCAAAGCATAGAACTGCCAAAGGGCTCATTCAGGAGTTTGTGCGAGTTCGTGCCGGGAAGGACGCTGAGCGAACTGCCCTTCTCGTAACTCTCTGTAAAAGGTCATTTAAACAAGGTGTCATTATTTTCTTCCGCAGCAAGAAATTGGCACATCAAATTCGTATTGTTTTTAGTCTTCTCGGCATGAAGGCTGAGGAATTGCACGGGGACCTTTCACAAGAACAAGTAAGCTGCTAGTGTCGCCTCTCGAGCAATGACAAACACAGTCTTAGCGCCTCAAAGCTCTCCATCTATTTCGTGGTGGACAGGTTAACTTTCTTATGGCAACAGACCTGGCTTCCCGTGGACTCGACATCAAGGGTATCGAGACCGTGGTTAATTATGACATGCCAAATCAGTTAGCACAGTACCTTCACCGTGTAGGTCGAACAGCTAGAGCAGGGAAGTCTGGTCGGTATGTTGGACTTGACTCTTTCAGGGTACCTGTCTGAGTTGAACAGTTCATTAACTCTGGTTGGGGAGAGTGACCGCAAAATGCTCAAGACTATCGTTAAGCACAGCAGTGGGGAGGACAATATTAGACATAGAATCGTTCCGACGGATGTACTCACTCGGTGGGTTAAGAAGGTGGACAACCTAAAACCAGAAATGGCTTCGATCCTCCAAGAAGAGAAGGAAGAAAAGCAAGTATGTCCATTTTTCATGGTGCTCTCGCCTGCTTCTCACTTGAGACTTTTAGATACGTCGGGCGGAGATGGAACTAAGCAAAAGTCAGAACATGATTGACCATCAAGATGAAATTTTCTCTAGACCCGCAAGAACGTGGTTCCAGACTGATAAAGAAAAGTCAAAGGCGGCAGGTATGAAAACGATCTTGTTGAGGGAATCACACTGAATCGTGTTTACTCCCCCGTCGTGCATAGCGGTAAGCAAGCTACATCATGAACACGGTACCGTCTCTGCATCGTCAAAGAAAAAAACTGCAGACGACATCTCCAACGTTAGTACAGAAGCCTCAATAGCGGTATTCCTATTGATGGTATGATGTTTTCAGCCAAAGAGAGACAAGTACGCTGGGTTGTCTCGCAGGGCGAAGCGCCGTAAAATGACTATGGAAGCGGATAAAGAGCTTGGAGACAGTTCTCGCCTCGATGCTGCCATCCGCTTGGCGAAGAAGGTGGCTAAACCGGAAAAGATTGCGAGGGCTCTGGGCAAAGGATCCACACCACAAAGGCACGGCCCTAAGTCGAAGGAGAGATCACACTTGGTGAGCGCATTCGAGCAGGATTTGTTTACAAGAAAGGCGCGCAATGAAGGCATCAGAGCGAAGAAGGGTGACGCTGTTGGTGGAATGAGAAAACGGAAGGACAGTAAACGATAGTACATTCAGTCGTAATCCGCAACAGCATTAGAACAGGATGTCGTCCGAGTGTGATGCTATTGACCTCGTGAAGGACGAGTTGCGCAGCACGCCTGAAGTGGTTGCACTGAGGAAGCACCATTTCGCGTGGCGCGAAGCCCCCTTGCTATACACCGCGAAGGTGGCTCTAATTAACTTTGAATGACTTGGCGCCTCAAGAGTCCTTCACCAGAGTCTAAAACAAACTTGGGAGGTCGTGTTCATCGTGTCTTGTAATGGACGACAATGCATTCGCGTCGCTTGCCACTCTTCGCCTGCCATCGCCATGCCGGCTGCTCTCCTCAGCGTGTTGCCCGGACAAAGACCTGATCGTCTTGATATCGCGTCTTGGTGGGCGTGACAAGCTGAGTCTTTGGAAGCTACAGGGTCCACGGAAATGGGAAGTAAATGTTGGGGAAGATGACGATACTTCAGCAACGATTGTTGCTTTGGTTTGGAGTCCCAGCGGTGTGTATTCACATCGTTCTCGCATTTACTTTGATTCGAGATCATACCCCAGGTCAAACAATAGCAGTAGTTCGTGACTCCATACACATCACCCTTCATTCCGTTCAAGATGGCCGTGTCGAACGTTGCTTGTCCATACCTTTCCACGGAAGTGCCCCTCAAATAATTCGAACTATTGTTGGAGCTTGGTGGTTCGCTGGCTACCACTCCTCCTCAAGTGGCGTCATTCCTGACATACTCAGGCGGGATGAGGTGAAAGTAAGCTGTTTTTGAACCTTTGACCAAACACCTCAGTAGTCAGCTAGCCTGGTTCAGCGCTGTCAATTCTTAAAATACTGCCTTTACTCGACCATCTCAAAGAAAACGGTCAAGATATGACGTGGGTCAATCTAAACAATCTTAACTCGTTATTAATCTCTTTCCCCAGTGCGACAGATTTATTCGCTTTTCAGGGCACACAGACACGGATTGCCTCGCGGCGGTCGACCCCAGCAATAATCAAGGAGTGGCCAGCTTTGGTCTCATTCCCAGAGGACGCATCCATTGCTTCCTCAAGTCACAGTTATGGTACTCATGATAAAATGGAAAAGCCAAGGTCTGCCACACAAGCACGAGAAGACGAAGACAGCCTATTCACTTTAGTGGACGAGCGGGGCGTTCTTCACTGTTTCTTAGACGGAAGCTATTTTCTTGGATCTGTGGCTCTACCTGACGGCGTGCCATCTGCTACTTTGTTCAAGCACCCTTGTAAACCACTGATTTTCCTCCATCCACAGACTCCTGGCTCTGAGTTGCTATCAACGGGAATGCAGCCTCTTGTCGTCGACATCCCACTTCTTGCAACACCCAAAGTGCGAGAGTTCGCGCGACTCTCGTCCGCCGCTCGCGAATTGACATGGTATACAATGCGCGTCGTCAACGAGGTCCGGGAAAGTTGGTTTGGATCGGAATCATCCACAGGAGCTAGGGACATCGGGATTAAGTGGGTACAAGCACTAGAGAGAAGACTCAGGGAACAATACGGTTGTAGGTGTTCCATTTTGTCTTGTTATTTCGGTGACATATCCACGATTGCATAGATGAGAACCCCAATGTCATCCTGGACGTCACTACCTTGCTTGTGACAGGGTCTGGGTCAGAGGGGTTAATGGATTTTATCACAAGTAGTGAACAAAACAGTGAACGAGTAGGTTTCTTTCGATCGCAGCCTCCTGATTCTACACTCGTTTCAGACTCTTCAGAAGTGGGATTCCTCAGTGACCGAGTCACTAACAAAGATGCGTGATTATGCGACCACACGCATTATTCCTGCCCTGCAGAGACTACACATTATCCTGGATGAAATTCTTGGGTGGGCATGCATGTGAGTGGCTTCGAGTTCATGGTGACGTAGTGGCCCTCAATTCCAATCAAGGCCGCAGTTCATATTGTTCGGCCTCAGTGCGGATTGTGTGGATTCTTGCTTGAAGATGGTTGAGCGTGGCATCTTCGTTTCCTCGTGGCTAGCCGCTGAAGCGAGGAGAGAACTCGGGTCCTTCAAACAGTTCTTGTCTTTCATTCGACATGGTCTGTATTATATATTTGCTCATTTCCTGGTTGACCTCCTGTCTGAGATCTATTTTAGAGACGGTTGTCGCGAATCCGAACGCAGAGTCACACACTAATCCAGATCACGACATCCTCGAAGTCAACGGCTACTTAATATCCGGGCTCATGGCCAGTAAGATTGACGAATGGTTTACGGGGTCACTTCCCCAATTCAATCCTGGAGATCTCTCATACTTTGGACTTGCCCAAAGCTCCGGTAAAGCGCTTGACGAAGTGGTACAATTGGCCCGTGCCGCGTTGCAAGACCCATCACAAACATCGTGGCAACCAGTAGGTTTTCTTTTGGAGTGGATGTTCATGTCCTTTACATGAGGTTGGTGGATTGTTTCAGAAAGTCCCGTCGAACGATCTTTCCCATCTGGACAAGAATCTGGACATGCTTGTACAGGAAATGGCCTCCCAGTGTCAACAGGTCTTTGCAGAAGCTTCTCAAGCCGCTGCTCGATCTGCTGTTGTGTCAGTAGATGGTGGAGCCACCCCGCTGCATGGAAGTTCGGTTCCCACAGAAAATGTATGTCATTTCGTGCGTCAGAGAGTGGTTAGCAATCAAAATGAGGTAAATGGCATGCTCTTCGCGGTGGGGTGACATTGACCTAAGTTCAATTTTCACAGCCGGATCACCTCCTGCAGTACCTTGTTGTCCATGTGAATTCAGAAGGACAAGGGCACTGTGAGTGAACCAAGTTTCTCGCTGTTTTGTAAGCTGAATATATGCCCAAAAAGTGTGTGTGAGCCGAATGCCATACGGACGATATGTGGCGGGAGTCCACGAGGACATCCGAGTTTCTCTTTTGAATTGCTGCGTTGGGGGGTGTGGTGGCGAAGAAAGGGCCGAGGTGGATGTATTGGATGCCGAGTTCTTTGATGATGAGACGCTGATCGTGGTGTACCGAGACAAGGAGGGTGAAGGTAAGGAGAGCACGTCCCACCTGCGTCCGGGAGCATGTGTTGACGTGGATTGTGATCCAGGAGCGATGTTCGTCGGTACGGTGGACTACCGCACGCTAGGGTACCACAAGCTGGAATCGGAGAGATACGTAAGCGGTCCCGCTCGGGCAGATATGATGGCCAGCGTGCTGCAGAGACGGAAAGAGGGGCATGTAAGTCTCGTGTTCTGGCCATGTTTTTGTCGAGACTTGTGGTGCGGTGTTTTTACTGACGGCATGGCTCAGCTCCCGTGCAGTCCGATTCCGATCACCCAATGTCGCCGGTTGTGTGGGTGCAGAGACGGATCAGTGTCTCTGGCGGTGAACGGGAGGGCGGGGCGACGTGTTGTCTGTGTGCTGGACGGGGATGGGATGACGATGGAGGTGCTCGACATGGAGGGCGAGGAGGAGGGCGAGATGGAGGGGGTCGGGGGATGAGATTCTGTTGGTGGCCGGACATTGCGGTGAGTAGCGGCGATGTGTAGGAGATCGTCACGGGGTAGGAGATGGATCGGAGAGGAGGAGGAGGAGGAGGAGGAATGTTCCTGGGTCGTCCAGGCTGTCCGGTCGGTAATGAATGCAGATCCACGTCGCAGCGGGCTCCAACTGGGAGGACATGCGCGAGGGACTGGATTGTAAATACACTCGCTTAACTCGATTACACCGCGGCCCTCTCCTCGTGCCCTCGATTCGAATTCTTTTTTTATATATATTTTTTATATTTTTATTTTCCGTGCCATTTTAAACCGTCTCCGTCGCGCCAGGCCATCGCTCAGTGCTCCCTTCCTCCTCCCCCCATGCCGAACAAGTTCGAACCTGGCCACTCCCCCCCAGACGACAAATCCGAATGCAAAGTCGACATCGACGATCCCACCGCCCGCATGTCAGATATCGCCCTCCGCAAGAAGAAAAACGCCGATGCCCAGGCTGCATTCCGCCAGAGGTGATCCCCTTTTACCTCTCCTTGCACACTCTCTGATCGCTTCCCCCTCTAGGCGCGCCAATTACATCGCCACCCTCGAGGAGACAGGTCAGTCAATCCCTCCTCCTCCACTCCCCCTGCTCATGATCTCCTGCTCCAGTCACTTCCCTCGAGTCCGTCGTCCTCCAGCTCCAAGACTCTTGTCGCGAGGCTCGCCAAGAGACTGCAGAGCTCAGGCAAGACAATGCCCGTCTGAAACACGAGCTGCGCGAACGCGAAAAGTTTTGGAGAGCCCTCTGGCAAGCACGCAAAACGGGACAGGCGCCCGAGTCAGACGACTTGCCGCCACTCCCCTCCACCTTCTCCACCCATGCTCCATCTAACGTCATTCCCAATCGCCTATCCACCTCTCACGGTAACCACTACAATGACGATGCCATGGCTTTCCAGGCAAGCGATGACACCACATCCTTGTGCAACGGCACCTACGGACCTCAGAATCACAGTTATCCAGCCCAGTCTCCTTCCTTATCCTACCCTGCGGTAGACACCGATCATCTGCCTTCTGCCGCGCCAACACCGCAACTGGGAGCTAGTCGCGTCTCCAAGTTTGCCCAGTACTCCTATCCCGTCCAAACGATCAACCGTGACACGGCATGGGCCCAAAACATCCCACAAACGTCCTCCTCCAACGGTCAGTTTCATCCCACGATCAATCTTATCATCCCTGACCTCATTGACCAGGGTCCCCCACGTTGACTTCTCCCGATATGTACGTGAATCGCTCTTTCGTAGACGAGCAGAAGGCACCGTTAAACCACTTGGAGACAACCCCTTACCTCTTCCCGGGCAGTCGGTCGATATCACCAACCACGTCAACTCCATCTTCGTCTTCCACCACCTCACTAACATCACCATTCCAGTTCACTTTTCCTCCAGAAGGCCCAGCCGGTCAAGAAAGGCCAGAGTTTGACTACCGTCGGCATTCGAGCGCCCACGGCGCTGAAGTAACACTCCACGGTGGCACGGCCGATATTTCCC
The DNA here is from genome assembly GCA_038089075.1 of Singerocomus inundabilis. Lineage (NCBI taxonomy): Eukaryota > Fungi > Basidiomycota > Agaricomycetes > Boletales > Boletaceae > Singerocomus > Singerocomus inundabilis. The sequence goes on from JBBPKD010000005.1 coordinate 32,826, forward strand.
TACCCAGTGCCGGCACCGACGGCGTCCGATATAGGATCGGTCCTAGACGAGCCAACTCGGGTCCAGAGCGCCCCTTATTACCTGCCATACCTCACTTTTCGGGAAGTGACAATGGCTCCCAACACGAGCGAGGAAGCAGCGAAGGAGAGTCAAACGCCTACTCCCAGCTTCCTAAATTGCGACCACGCCGCGGTCTAGACAGGGAGTCTCGGTCACCATCCCCTGGTGCTCCACCCATTTCCGGCACCCTGGCGGTGATCAAAGCACAAGCATTTGGAGCATTGCGGAGAACGCGGACACGCACAAAGAAGTCTTCGGAGGGTGCGGCCAAGGTGGCGATGGAGGTGCTAGAGGCAAGAGGCATTGGGATGGGAGTGGCCACTGGCTCCAAGCGACCGCGTTTACATGCTGATGACCCTGACATGGAATGACCGGACTTGACGGCACCAAATTGACGACAATGAACGATATCCTATTGTGCAACTCTCAGACTGCGGTCGGACACACAAGACTGACAGTTGCTAACGCTACTTAGTATGTTCGCCTATTTTCTAATCATCTGTATATATAGTGTTGCATGTAATTATGATACCTCAATGTACAACACATTCACTGTGAACCCGATCGTGCAAGCGGGTCGTCTGTTACCCTTATCCGTCGGAGATACACTGTGTCCAGTGGAGGGCACTCAAAGATCCATTCGAGGCCGCGGACAGGGTGCGTGCACGGAAATTTAACGTGCTAAGGGCTGGCCATTGGTAGAAGGCGGTGACGATCCTATTCCCATCGGTGCATTGACTACGCCCGCTGTGGTTAAATCCAGTTTAGTCTTGGAACGGCGACGTCCCACGGCCCTCTGATTTCGCTAGAGAGGCACAGATGTCAGCGGTGGAAAAACAGAGAAAGGGCAACGTGGGGTTATTAAGATGACGTGCTTTTTGTATTTTTGCGCCCAGACCAGGACCCCTGGGGCAATGAACGTGACTGCGATGTAGATGCCTGCCATCATGGTGGCTACGGACGTCGACAAGGGCGTGACGAGGGCGAGGGACGCTGTGGTGATGAATAAGGTCACCAAGGCTTGCAATGTTGTCGAAATACCCTGTGAATCCGCCCAACGTTACCGGCTCGTCGCTGGCGATGACAAGACGAGGGAAGTGTTTACCCAAAATCGATGACGCAAGAATGGAAACAAGGCAAACAGCTGCACAGCAAAGAGAACAAGTGAAAAGACTGACAGGTCGTCAGGCAAACGTGAGGCAAGCACAACGGACGACGACATCGCCGCGTTCATGGATAAGACGGACGTGAGCCTGATGGCTGTGAGGATCGAATCAGTTTCACATAAGAGCTGGGACAGACCTTTCCTGCGTAAATGATCCGGGCCTCGTGCCGCCATAATCGGCCAGGAGTGTGTTGAGAAGAAAGAGGCACGCTGACAAGGCCCATATGGAGTCTGACGACGTTGCAGCAGTCAACGTTCTCAAGACAGGGGCGAGACCCATGAGAGCAAAGAGGACCAACAACGACGACTTGAACACCTTGGAGCCTACAAAAAAGGCGTCAGGAAGAGGCCCTGAGGATGGGTGTAGCGCGACAAACGGTTTGGCGGCACATGGCCAGGACTAGAGCTATGGAGGATCTCCCATACACCATATCCAAGCACAGAACACGTCACCGACGTCCACAACAACACGCGAGCGTCAAGCAAGCGTTCGTTGAGTCTTACGAAGACGGCAAGGAAGACGAAGACCGTTCCAAGATGCTGGGTGATTGCACAACACAAGAAAACCAACGACCAATAGCTGTATGGTGTGAGGTTGGCTGAAGAACACGGTCAGCGGCCAGCCCTGTGAGCCGTAGCAGATCCACCGACGATTTCGCCGCAAAGCGGATAGGAAGGCTTGCGGTGGTATGAAGTTGTCGGGGTATGGGGACTTGTCCCAGAGGACCTTGCGCCAGCGAGAGGTCGTCGCGGGCAGCGTTGCGGGACGCCTCCCAGTGCGCGAATGGACTCGCAGCGCCATCGCTGCGTCGCTCGTCCGTCGGGGGGACGCGGTCATGGACAGGGTCACGTGGTTAGGTGCATGCCCCCTCGGAAATATGGTCTCAAGCTCATTCAACCTTTTTTTTTTTTTTCTTCTCCTTTTCGTTCTCTAGCATCTTCACCCATCTCGATCATGGGAATGCGCGAGAATAATAAACATAGTATTCGATGTCCAAATGACATTAAATAAACGTGTTACAGCCTCGTGGACCCACCGGCGGTCCGCTCGACTGAAAAAGAGAAGCAGAGATAACCCCGAGGGGCGAATCAATGAATCCCACTTGGAGTGAAATGGATGAAATGGATGAAATGGATTTGTGCTTGCTGATGGTGCCGGTTCCGATAGAAATTGAAAAGTGTCCACGGCGATCATGTTGCATGAAGCACGAGAAAGCCTGATGGCCAGGGATGAAAAGCTCGCTCCAACCCATCAGACCACATGCCTGACTCACAGCTGGGGTCGACATCAACAAGGATGAATTTCATTCGAATTTCAGTCCCACTACGACGAAAGGGGATGAAAAGAGGCAGGGATGCGTTCAATCAGATTCCCACTCACCACAAGTGGTTCTTCTCGCCTCGATGCAGGCACAGGTTTGGCCGACTTGGATGCTTCAAGCTGGGCTGCGAGACGACCCCGCTTCGGATTCGACGCATGAGTTCCGCGTGCTTGTGCCTTGTGTCCAGAGACAGACAGACAGACCCGGTGAATCGTCTCCAGAAGGGCGAGGACGAACCAGCGTGCTTACCGACTTGAGTCTCCTCTCAGCGGCTTCTGCAGCTGCGGCACGAGCATCGGTGGTACTTTGACGGTTTGGCGCGTTCGAGGACGATGCAGCACCTCCGCCAAGCACCTGGTGACTACCGGAGTGGTCGCTCGGTCTCGAACAGAGCGAACCCATGAGCGCAGGAAACCAGCAGGCTATGTTTGTACCGTTAGACCCACACGATGGCAAGAGTTGGACTCAAAAGCCAGTGCAGGTCTCACGTTGGATCATGCGCGCGTTGGCTGCGTAGGCACCTCGTTTATTCCTCGCTGCGCTCAAATAAGCAGACTCGCACTTTAATTCCGACCAGGTCATCACTGGAGAGTTCAGTACGTCCCAGACGTGCAGAATGGTCCTTCCAGACTCGACATCATATCTACGTTGGCAACGTCCCGGAAACACCTCTGTATTCTCCTCTATCATCCGGCGCGCGAACACTGCGTTCGCGCAGGTCGTACTCTTCCAAGGGGCGATGAGGCATCCACTCCTAGCATGGAGTTGAGTGATTAATTTGACATGTCAAGGAGATGAGCACACCTCCCACCACCGCCTCCCCACCAACCACGGTATATTGGGGTCCATGCCTGCCTTCACCATGCGGTTCTTGATCCCGGCACTCAGCAACAGGCCCAATACAGTCAGAAGGAACAGGGTGACGACGAGCTGGTCCCTGGGTGAATCGCGCTCTAAGCCAGATATGAGCCATCGTCACAAACGCCAAAACATCGAGGCTGACGGAAACATCTCGCTTCGACATCACCTTCCTTGCCTGTCGCCGTGTCAGGATCCGTGTCGCCGAGGGTAGCCCCTTCACAAATGGAAAGCTGCCGATCCAAACACCATTGTTTAGTACAGGAAAGACATGGCTTGTCTGGGTTGTCCGGAGCATCCATTCGCAAAATGGAATAGTTGGAGTGGAAGCAGATGCCTGCAGGCGTACCGTTGGTCCGTCTAGCACTAGAAAACTGCAAACGATGGGACCTACATTTGCAAAAGTTGGTCACTTCCCATTTGCTTATGACGCCTTGCACTGGTATCTGGCGATGAAACTCTAGTTGTCCGCCTACCAATAGACGGCTTTGTTACGCACAACGTGCAATACAAAGAGTGAAAGCAGAAAGACGACAATGTGTTGACGACGACGCGGTTGTGGCATTGTGCAACATTCGGCTGGCCGACGTTGTGGCTGAAGGCGCGTTTGTGCAGTTTGGTGTTGGTCATCACAAGCACCGTTCGCAACAACGCATATCACCTGCTCACTGGAACACGACAGGACCACGCCCACATTCTCGAGAGATGGCCGAGTACGAAGATGTCTTGACCAATCAGCCAGTCGTGATCGATAATGTTTGCTCCACTTACTGACCGTCGCGGACGTGTGCTCACCTCGTTCTCCTCAGGGTTCAGGTACTATCAAGGCAGGGTTCGCTGGACAAGATCATCCAAAGTGCTTCTTCCCTTCGTTGTATGTATCTGGCCCATTTTTTTGCATAAAATTCCGCACGAATCACACTGTGCTGCAGCGTCGGGCGACCAAAACATGTCCGTGTCATGGCGGGTGCTCTCGAGGGAGACGTCTTCATCGGTCGTCGAGCGCAAGAGTTTCGCGGTCTCTTAAAAATCAGGTATCCTATGGAACATGGGATCGTCACTGACTGGGACGATATGGAACGCATATGGAGCTGGATATACGCCGAGGAGCTTGGCACACTCAGCGAAGAGGTAAGATACATCCTGGTGCAAGGCTGGCACTCCGTCTCAAAAATACTCGTCTTGCAGCATCCCGTGCTTCTGACTGAAGCTCCGCTGAATCCTCGCAGCAATCGTGACATTGCTGCACAAATCTTCTTTGATACATTCAATGTTCCCGCACTGTTCCTATCAGTGCAGGCTGTTTTATCACTGTAGGCTCATCACCCGAGAGATATGCTTGCCACTGATTGTGAGAGAACGAAGCTATTCCTCTGGGCGAACAACAGGCATCGTACTCGACTCTGGTGATGGTGTCACCCACGCTGTGCCCGTATTCGAGGGCTTTTCGATGCCTCACGCAATCCGCCGAGTGGATGTTGCAGGGAGGTGTGTGCAGCCCAACTCGATTATACAACCATGCGTATGAACCAGCTTCTCAGAGATGTTACCGATCACCTACAGTTGCTTCTCAGAAAGTCTGGTCATCATCTTCACACAACTGCCGAGCGCGAAGTTGTGCGGATAATCAAGGAAAAGTGCTGTTATGTGGCATTAAACCCCTCTAAAGAGGAAAAGGACACTCTCGGACGTCATGAGGAGTTCCGGTTACCTGATGGAAACGTAGTTCAGGTAGGTCCAGATACACTATTTGACAGTCTCTGCTTGAAGACGTTCTAGCTTGGCTCTGAACGATTTCGAGCACCAGAGATCCTGTTCAACCCTGAGCTCATCGGTCAGGAATATGCCGGTGTCCACCAAGTTGTAGTAGATTCTATCAACAGAGTCGATCTGGATCTGCGCAAGAGTCTTTTCTCGAACATCGTTTTAAGTGGGGGCAGCACATTATGTAAAGGCAAGCTATCGATATCTTCCGACAAGGACGTGGCCTCATTTTTGGGGTCTCTGCTGTAGGCTTTGGTGATCGACTCCTCAACGAGGTTAAAAAGTTGGCCCTAAAGGATGTCAAGATTAAAATCTACGCACCACCGGAACGGAAGTATTCGACTTGGATAGGTGGTTCTATACTTGCAGGACTGGGGACTTTCAAGAAGGTCGGTCGCTTGCACTGCGGTTTTAATCAAAGGGATCACGCTCTTTTGCCAGATGTGGGTCTCTGCAGAGGAATATCAAGAAGACCCAGACATCATACACAAGAAATTGGGCTTTTAGACTTGTCGTCTGGTGAACAACTTGCATCATTCTCACATGATACCCACATATCCAACAGATGTTGTAATACACCTAGATCTGGTGCACTAATAGGAGAACTTTGTTTCAGGATGTTTGCATGGCATATGATTCATGTGTCCACAGAGAATAAGTGACATATGCCGTATATACAACCTCGCCACGGTTGTTGCAGATGCTGAGCGACAATAAGCGAATGAGCGGGGATGGGTGTAGAGAGCCCAGTTTCAGCATGACGCCAACTACTTTCCCTTCTTTGGAGGCTCCGCAGCCTTGGTCTTCTTGGTTCCCCGAAGCTAACACACCAGGATTGTGAGCCCCAGCGGACGAATGACGTAGGCTTGAATAACCGACCTTTTTCGCACGATTCTTTCTTTCGTGCCGTAGTTTGCGGCTAGCTCTTTCGACCTTGGGCAGAATGCCGCTCTATGAATGCATGATAAGGGATGCAGGGGACTCGGAGACGGTGCACTGACCCTGACCAAGCGATATTTGGGTTCAAACTTCTTTTGTGAGGCCTCGTCATCGTAAATGAGGGCAAAGCCGGTGCTTCTTCCACCACCAAAATGTGTTCGGAGACCGAAAAGAACGACGCGGTCCTTGTCGGTCTTGTACAAGGCGGCAAGCTTCTCCTGGAGATCGGACTTGGAAACATTTGGGCGGGATGGATGGAGGACATCGAGGACGAATTGGCGGCGAGAGAGAAGGCGGTTTGTGATGAATTTGCGCGTACGCAGAGTGACGGGTGCCGAGTTGTCAGCCTGGAGGATGTGTCAGAAGAGTGGGGGACATCTGGACCGCTACAAGGACATCCAACGCTCCCTCAGTCGTGAATTGCAGCGAGGCCCAACAGGATGACTCAGGGAAATCTCAAGGACGAACACTCACCATGACTGGGTTGGTCGACCGGCGTTGTACGACGTATTCTTGCCCGATATCGCGATGGGTCTTGTGAGCGAAAGGGTCAGTGGCCACCAAATTGAGAGTCCGTCCGGCGCTTCCCGGACACAGCCACTACTTTAGTGGTCGGGCTGAAAATACTTTTTGGCCAGTAACGATGTTTGCCCCCTATGTGCGCTCGCATGTCCTGGCCTACCCCCGTCTATCACTGATTCGACCGCCAGACTCCACCGTCAGATGATCCCGCTTGTCTCACACCAATGCCCTTATCTCGCCCGAGAGTTTGGTTCCCGGAGAATACAGTGTCTTACCAGTCCGGAGGCCTACCCCCGTCCGCCAGGTCATCTGCCGCCGGCGCTGGCACACATGCAGAGCGGAGCCAACATAACGAATGGCAAACAACTTACGGTCTCCGCGTCGATGTATTGGCCGCGTTCGCCTATCTGTTAGGACCCATATCAGGTCTGTAAAGTTTTTGTCTCTTGCTCTTCATCGTCCTCACGTCTCGGCTTGGCGCATTCAGCCCTCGCACTACTTGTCCTGGAAACACACAACGACTACGTCCGTTTTCATGGTCAGCTAGTGCTGCCATTGTGTGAGGCTTATTTTGAATATGACCGCAAGCAGCATGTCAGGCAGCGCTCCTGATGACCCCTCTACTTGCCGCGCATATACTTGCCACGGTACTACAGTTTCCGTCATGGATCTGTTCACTTTTCACTTTACTTCTCTGCGTCTCAGGACTTGCAATGGCGTAAGGCCCTTAAGCCATGGACACGGCAGTCTCACTCACAGTCCTCTTGCTCTAATATAATCCAGAACTCAGGCGTTCTTGGGCGCCTCCGGGGGCACACTTTCACGTTACCGCCTCCCGAAACTTGGACCTCTTGCAGACCAGTGGGTGGACGAGGAGTGAGGCCACTCAGCGATGCATGCGGATTAGGTTACATACTCTGAGTTCCTGCTGTGGTTGATCCCCACGGGGTAACCAGGAGAGCATGCAAATGTATCAAGTATGATGCGGTGCAAGCACACCAGGATTGCTTGCGCTGTCGCGGAAGTAGGCGAATCCGACGCCAGCAAGTTTTCAAGGAACGGCTTGAAAACTGTACCGTCCTTGAAGAACAGATATTCCATCCAGAGATGCTCACGATGTCACGGTAATAAACGTGCAGCAGAGGTTCAAATGGAATACAAATTAAAGTGAAATGGCAGCTAATAAAGTGCTGCAATTTGACACAGGTCTTTGATCGACGATTGGCCATGCCAGCTCGTCGAGCAACCCTTCCAATGATGCTCCAGTTCATGTACAGGGTCAACCTGGGACCACTGCAAGGTGGGACACAAAAGGTGACAAGAGTATGATACATGGCATGGGAAGAGCAGTCCAACGTATATATACTGACCAGGAAGCATGATGCCATATGTATACTCAAGGAGAATAACGATACTAGTTGGAAAATGATGACGTACTGGCGTATAGAGACGAACCGGAGCGGGACGTTACACAACCAAGCCAAATTTGCTCAAACTCCCCGCCCTCAGGTCCAACTGGACATTGGTAGATGCTTTGTGATTCGAGACTGCCGACGTCGTGAAATGCATGATGGAATGCTAAGTGGGGTGTGGAGCGTCGTAGTGGTGACGCAGTCCTTGACATAACTGATTAGCTGGATGCTCGAATGCCATCTTGATTGGCGCCATCTGGTACTGGCATTGTTAGATCACTAAGCACAAACACCTGGAATCATGCGATTCCTGTAACGCGCGTAATACTGGCTTGACCAGTATCGGCCCCTTTGAAGGACGCTCGGCTTACCATCGAGACGGCGCTGGATCACGGAGAAAACGTAAGCCTCACTGGTCATATGACCCCATAGATATCATGACCACTGGCGTACCGACTTCCAGAAGCATTGGTCATTCAAGTGAATGTGCCATTCATAATAGAGGACAAGCGAATCACCCAGATAGAGTATTCGTGATTTAAACATCAAGAAGATGTTGTGAGCAAAGGAATCAGAAGAAATAGAGGGAAATGGAGACGTTTAAGAGAGCAGGGGCAGACTTTTCTATTTACGTGCTTGCGTATCCTCGAGAACAACGACGGGGTAATAGCCAGTCTGAAAGAGGGCCTCATCAAAGCAAATGACCCATTCCGACAGACGATCGTCATGCGATTGAAATTCATCAGATTGCATCGAAGGTACAGTACTCTTTACTCTTTGCGGATGGTCCATGAACTGAACGGGACAAGTAGTTGGGTATTACGGTTATTTCGCCAAATATTTCCACATTAACCTAAGCGGAAAGGTGAGTATAATTCATGTGGAGACAGAGTGTGCACCCACCGGACTTTTCCAGCACTGACAGCGCCTTTTGCAGTGCACGTGTAGAGAAGTACCGAACATCTGCGTCCGCGTCGTTCTTCTGTTGCTCCAAGACAGGGATAATTTTTTGCTTCGCAAATTCTTTACCCTCGGGAGCGTCCCCAAATGAAGCGGCCAAAACCTCCAATGCCTTGGCAACATTGAATCGTATATTTGGAATGGGGTCAATAGCGAGTTGTAATAGAGGTGTTATGATCTCTGTTTGGATGATGGGTAAAGTCAAGGAGGGTGAAATGGTCTGAAGGAAGGTGCTCGTAAGATTTTGGGGTTTAGTGGTCGCACGGCAATCAACGTACCGTGATAGCTTGCACAGTAGTCATACGGTACAAGTAGTTGGGATGCTGACCCATGCCCACGACCTTGGGAACGATGGCAACCTTGGCCCACTCTACCCCAAAAACTTCAGTCAGTTTCTTGAGGTTTATGGTAGCAGCTTCGCGAATGCTGAATACAGTGTCCCCCAACCAGGACATGCATAAGTTCCCGAGTTGCTCGTCAAAAAATGGTTTCCCCAACTGCGTTGCGAGAAGAGGAATATACTCGATGATCGCTTGTCGAACACGCCATGACTTGTCTTCTGCTAGTTCAATGATGGCAGGCAGAAGATTATCTGACAGAAGCTCGATGTCAATTACTACGAGAAACCCGAGTCAGGCAATAACGTCCATATATATTGTCAGAATTCGACATACCACCATTGACCGTTTCGAGTTTGCTAATAACATTCAGGCGAACCTCGGAGAACTCGTCTTTCAACAGATGGAGGAATAAGGGGAGGAGATGTTCGACTGTTGCTTCACGACCGAGAAGTGGAGCCAGTCCACTAATTTGGTTCGCGAGAGCTGCTCTGACATGCTGCGATGTATCGTGCGACAAGTCACGGACGCAGGGTACGATGCGTGCCAAGATCACCTCTCTCTCGAGAAGTTTAGAGAACCCTGGAAATTAAACAAGATCAGCACTAGCGATCGCGTGAAAATGTAAAATGGTACCCGGAATCTGACCAGCGGCGGCAGTCCGCACTTCTGCCTCGTTGTCTTTCAAGAGCTGGACGTATTGCCCGATCAATTCCTCTCTGACCAACTCTGCGCCAACCGCCTCAGCGAGCTATAAAAAAAAAAGAGGTAACCTGTCAGAGTTGTGGCGACAATGTTCAGCTTGTGACCTACCTCGTTGAAATGCGTAGCAGCCATGTACCTTACCCTCCAGCTCTTATCGCCAACACTATGCCTTATTTGCTTCAATAACTGTTCTTTCACCTCGGATGGCGTAAGCTGCTGAGCGATGATGATCAAATCTTCGACTGTCAACAGGCGCACGGAATCCTGATCATCCGACTGAAGTCTCCGGTAGACTGGGAGACCATCTGAGAGTACATGATGCTTGGCAAGATCCTTCACAAAAGGCTGGATAGACGCCATTGTGAGTAGGTGGTACGAACATCAACGGTCGAACACGCACGCCAAGCCACCGCGCTGCTGCGCGTCTAACCATGGGCGTATCATCGGCCCCAAGGGCCGCGAACGCTTTTCTCAACTCGTCTTGGATAATAGGTGAGACTTTGGCGTAGACTGGCGAATAAAGTGCGGCGGAGGAAGTCCGTGAAGTGAACCATTCGCCCTGCGACAGGCGTTTTAAGAGGGGGATGTAATACTCTTCTACCTGGGTGGTTGACATAACGGCCGCTATTTTGGAGATGGATTCCGCGGCCTTGTGAGAAGGGGATGAGAGAAGAGGAGAAGGATGCAGTCAAGGAGCGGAGATACCTTATCCCTAACCAACGTCTCCTCTACGGCGGAGAGATTCTCTAAAGGACCCAGCAATACGTGAGCATACAGCGGCCCACCAATGTATTCTTCGAAATTTCGACCAAGCTCCTCTGCCAAAGCCAACAATACTTCGTCTTCATCGTCAACAGAGTCTTGAAGGAATGGAACAAGCTCATCCCGCGCGCGATCTGGACCTAGGGCGAGCGCTATCGTGGGTATGCTGTGAATGGCATTGAGTCTCAGTTGGACGTCCTCTGACCGCAGTTCATCCATTAGGACGGCAATCGGGGCGATCTACAGAGAGAAAGATGGATAAGTATACTGAGTTTACGGACGCAAGGAAGATCTAACGTCTTCTAAGCTGAAAGACGAGTCCATAGTGCTACGAGGTGTGCGATGGTGGAGAACCGGACGAGAACGACGTTGGACGAGACGTGGAGGCCTTCTTTGGGCGGGTGCGCCACACAGGAAACCCTCAGCCACTTTGGTCCATCTCGCATCTCGCATCTCATATCGACTGCATTCATGCCCGTACAACAAGCTGACCATGGTCGTCTCATCCTCACCCATCCAAAGGCGCGGGTCTCCATGTCTGCATTGATCTGTAGCTCATCGCACGTCCATCCAGGGTGCCTCAGCCGAGCTCCTCCTTTATGGGGCCACGGTCATATCCTGGAAAGCAGGCACGCTCACTAGCCCCGAGCCTGTTGAGAGGCTCTTCCTGTCCTCCAAGGCGGTACTCGACGGGTCCAAGCCCGTTCGGGGGGGCATTCCCATCGTATTCCCATGCTTTGGGGCCCCCACACACCCAGAGCATGGACGCCTCAGTCAGCATGGGTTTGCGAGAAGTCAGATGTGGACGTTTGACAGCGTCGTCATGGACAATGCGTCGGACGTATCTGTTCGTCTGAGTGAGCAGTCCACATTAATGGGTGTGATATGCTTTCTCGTGCTCAGCGTTGTGGCATAGCATTGGCTCCGACGCCGGGCATCAAGGCCACATACGATCGATCGTTCCAGCTTGCCTACGTGGTGACGCTGGCAGAGTACCAGTTGAGCACGGATCTGCATGTGACGAACACGTCTACGTCGAACGTCTATCCGCCGGACAATCTCGAGTTCCAGGCACTGTTCCACAACTACGTTCGTGCACCGGCGAACCAGGTTCTTGTGTTTCCATTGCAGAACAAAACCTACTACGATAAGACGGAGACAAGCGAGGAGGGGCGGAACACGGCGAAGACGGAGACGAGGGCGGGAGTGGACGTTCAGAAATTCACTGATTCTGTCTACGAAGATGCGTCGCAAGACTATGAGGTGACGTGGCCGGGGGGAGGTGTCGAGATCAAGGTGTCGGGGCTGAAGGACGTTGTGGTGTGGAACCCGCAGCAAGTGGCCGGGAGCAAGATTGGAGATATGGAACAAGGTGGATGGTGCGTGGTTTGACGATGCCCAGACGAGCACGATGCTCACGACTGAGCAGGGAGAGATATGTGTGTGTTGAGCCGGGCCATGTGAGGGGGTATCTCAAGGTGGAGCCGGGGCGGACTTGGGTCGGGCGGCAGGTTATTTCGGTGGTTCACGACGCGCGGAGGATCGATGGGTAATTAACAAGCGAGTCCCTAGAATCTACGCGAACGCCAAGCAGGAACGCGCGCGTTTTTTTTTTCTTCATTGCAACGGTTGGATTGACACCTCGACGCTCTTTTGCTCGACGCTCCTTTTCTTCTCTCATTCTTACTTTCTTGCACGAGCGCGTTGTCGTAGGATGCGAGCGAGTATGCCGCCGCCTGCAGTGTCCGCGTCGTCAGCGAGCGAGACGAGACCGCCAGTCGACAAGGGCGGGCCGTCCTGTTCTCGAAAATCGTCCGTCAAGTCAACCGTGAGCGCGTCTCCCGCGGCTGTCTCTAGTTCGGCAAATTGTCTCTCCCTCTCTCCTTCCCTTCCAATCTCCACATCTCCCTCTACCGACGGCCCCGCACTCGCAGACGAGCTCGACTACATCACCGTCTCTGCTCCCCCCAACGACAAGCCCGACGACCAAGCTACCCCCCGTCAGGTCGACAAGGCATCCCGCATCCTCGGCTTCTCTCATACAAAGTCCATGGAGCCCATCCCCGCCTCCAACAGGTCCTCCATCCTCTCCACCCGCTCCGTCCCAAACACCCCCACCCAACATATCCCCACCCTCCCCCTCACGTCCCTCTACCTCGTCTGTGGTCTCCCAAAGAGTCCTCACACTTGGACCCTCGCAGATCCCGATGCAGTCCTCGGTCTCCATCATTCCGAGGGCGCTGTCGCCCGCTGGTGGAGACCAGAAGTCCTTGGGAGCACCGTCTCTCCCGGCGCCGGCGGAGGCAAAAAAAAGAAAAAGAACGCCAAGGGCGAACCCACCGAAGTCCTCAAGGGCGCCGGCGCTCTCTCAAAGGCCGAGGTCGGCAAGATGTTGTCCAAGGCTCTCAAGGTTCCTGTCCCCGTCTTCGCGCGCTCTCCCCTTCTCACCACTCTTCCCTAGCTTTCCTTCCCTCGTGAGGTCGAGATCATCGCGTCCACTCTTCAACCCGCCAGCACCATACACACTTTCACCTTCACCCTCCCCGCTCCTTCCACCCCCCTTGCACCTGCCCCCTCCGACATTGGCTTCCTTAGAGGCTCCGTCCTCACTGCTGATCGCTCCTCAGCTGCCCCTACTTTTACGTACCCCTACACAGACGACCCTTTTATCAATGCCCGCCCTTCCTCCGCCTATCTTGGCCCTCCCTCCGTACTTGCTCCGCCTCCCGCCTCCTCTTCTCCCATGTACGAGAAGCAGGCTGCTGTCGGTGTCGGTGGAAGTGGCACGATCACCTACCACGGTGTATGCTTGACCGTCTGGAGTCACGCCGACGCAGAGAGGAGTGGTGCTATCCGAAGAACACTCGAAGCTGGTCGCGCCAGAAAGGAAAGCGCCCAGTCTTTGGTTGCTTCGCGTATCAAGGTCCTACGGTCCTCCATCGGTCACGCTTCGACAAGTAACTCTCCTGGCGAACCTAGCCGCCGCGTCGGTAAACGTGGCGTACGCGGTCCCTGGCCAGGCACGGATGGTGAAACTGATGGGGAGGGTGCTGAAACCGATGCTGGCGCTATAAGCGAGAGTGACTTTGATGTTGCGAGCACAGTCGGTGGCCATGGCCCTGGTGAGAGCACCCTTTTCCTCCCAGGCGATACCGTCTTTTGGCTTCCATATGCGCTGTGTGAGTATTGCTTTTGATGTTACCTCCATGTACCTGATCGTGGTTGACATAGCACTCGTTTCTCGTCACCCTATCTATGACCTCATGAGAGACTATTTGACCCTCTCTTGGGCCCGCTTCTCCAAGGATGTGCAGTCTCACACTCTGCAAATCTCCAAGATCCTTGCCCATCCCGCCCCACGTGCAGGCGAACTTATCAAACTCGATGCTTCTCTTACTCCTCTTGCTGGACGTCCATCAGGTGGTGCACCCGGGAGCAGCAATAACGAGGACACTAGTCTTGAAGTCATTGCACGGTTCCCTGGAGGTCTTGATTTCGGTAGGGGGTTAGTCGATATCAATTTCACCATGTGGCCGTTGTTCAAATGTTTGAATATCGATAATGTATTGACTGTTTGTGAGGTGTGTAACCCAATTCTGTTTTTAGGATTTGAATTCACCCCAAGTCTATTTTCAGATCGCGTTAGCTCCCACTGGTCGTATCTTATTCTTTTCCCGATATCCTGCGATGCTTGGCGTAAGTGGTCAGCTTATTATCTACTTCTAATCATCACTGTCTTTATTGCAGATCGCTGTATCTACCATCAAGTATCTCGTTGAACTGCGTGGGTGGAATGGTATTGCCCTGCCTGCAGTCCATGCGCGTGATGCTAGGATCTATATCGATGATCCTGGTCCCTGGATATTGGGTCTGGCAACTGAGGCAAGATACAGCGTGCGACCTGCACCAGAAGTTTGTGTCGTTGACTTGTGAGTCATGCTTGTGTTGATTTGTCCTATCTCGTATCATTGTATAATCATACATAGGGACATTAATTACTTGAGCTGCCCTTCGCCACCTTCTGGTATCGTCTCCACTAAGCAGCAGAGGGAGAAGTATCGACAGCGGTTGCTCGCCGCTTTTGAACCTCACTATCACCCGGACCACAGCATACCTTCGTAAGTTCTCTGATGATAACCTCCTTTCAGTATCTAATGTTGTCATCTTGATAATAGCGAGTTCAAAGAAGCTTTTCCTGCGGGTCGGTTCCGCCCAGTGTGCAAGGTACAGGCAAAAAGAGGTGGGGAAATGGCTGCTGTTGCCGATACTATCAAACCGCCCGAATGGTGGCACTCTACTCGTATCATTCAGGCGTTTGATGCTGTGCTCGAGGATAAGGTGGGCCAGTTCGTAGAACTAGTGTTTGAATAGTTTACTGACCGACTTATAGTTCAGAAAACCTTCTCTTCTTAAGCGTCTCTCCTCATTCGGTACCGCTCGTCGTTTGCCACAATTAACTGTCGCGGAACAACATATTCAACTCTCCATCCGCAAACGTGCTACGGCTTTTGTCGATGCGCGGGACGACCTTGAGACGAAAATTGGACGCCTCTCTCGTCGCCTTAACTTCTTGATGACCGAGGCCGACCTGTGGAGGGACAAATTCGTAACATTTGAACAGTATGCCGAAAAGTTGAGTGTTGAAGCAGAACAACTGAGGGGCAAAATTGGAAAAGAACAAAGGGAGACCAAGAGGTTGAGCGGTCTTGTTACTTTGACGGCTGCGGAGAAAACCAAGCTACAGTCCCGTGAGTGAATTTCGTTACCTTGTCAAGGGACCATTAACAAGCGTACCGTTAGGACTGGCCGATACAGAGCGAGCACACAAGGATGCACTCATCGAACTGGAACGGATGCGGGAGACAATGGAACGGATGGAACAAGAACGTGCAGAGATGGTTGCCGAAGTAGAAGCACAGATTGAACGTGCACTCGCGTCGATGGCCGTCGATGTTGATGAATCCGACTATAGCGGAGAGCTCTCGTCTCGCCCTGGTTCACGCATGTCAACTTCTGCAAGGTCTGCAGGTGGAACGCGCTCGAGGCGTGCTAGTGATGCCATGAAGAGCGGATCACACGAAAACAACGCATCTCGGTTGCGCAGTTTTGGTACCGAGTCAACACTTGCAGAGGCATACGAACGTGGAATGGATGATACGTTGGTCGCTGGTAAATCCGAACGAGAGACAGACACTATCGCAGAGGAGGAAGAAACACCAGTGTCACCAACTAAGAAGAAAAGATTTTCGGCGACGCAGAGTGAGGTTGTACAAGATGGCATGTTAGCTGTTGATGAAGGTATCAGCGAACGCAGTGATAAAATCGCTCAAAAAGTTTTGCAAATTCAGCAAAAGGTCAGGTGATATATGATGGTTGATTCTCGTTTCCTCATTTATTTTTGTTTCTAGCTGGAAACAGCGCTGGCATCGGAGAACAACCAAGACTTGAAGAAGAGGTCTGCAGGACACAAGGGCCCTGGGTCCGATTACGCCACTGACGAGCGTGCTGACGAGAGTTCCGATGCCGCCGTGTCCGTCCGCCTTCGCCAGCCACGGGGTACCAAGCTCGTTAATAACCCTCCCATGAAGACGAAGCGCAGGGAACGCAGTGATACAGCATCTACGAACCGAACCGGCACCGGGACTATTAAACGTCATTCCGTAGATACGGCCGCCTCTGCAACACCACGAGATTCTTCCACTCCGAATAACCGGTCACCTACACCACCGCGTAAAAACAAGATCCCAGAACAACTCGAATCTGAAACCGACAGTACCGACCTCCTCACGCCCACTGCAGAGACAGCTCGTACATCGGTGCGACAATCGCTCCGGAAAGTTGCATCTGGCGCTTCCTTGACGGCGCTTTCTCCTGCGGTGCCAACCTCTGCGTCAACGACTCCCGCTTTGACCTCAGCCATGACAACTACTACCGATGAGTCTGACACTGAGTTCCAGAGTGCCTGCTCCGCGAGCCCGCGCGACAGTTATGGTAGCTTTGAGGGCCAGAAGGCGAGGCGACACGACTCGGACGACTCTGGGACATCTACAGACCAGGATGTCAAGACGAAGAGGCACGTGACAGAATATACTGATTTGCCTGTGCGGGCACGACTTTCTAGCACCGCAACTGCGGTACCACAGGCCAGCCCGGCTCTTTCTGACGTTACTGCCGCACCAAACGGGCGTAACTTCGGGACACGTTTGCGTCAGGGGACTCGTTAGCATTCCCGTCCGGATTATACCCTACCTATCATTATCGTCTTCGTCATTGGAATGCGCTAACTCTTCAATCCCTTCTTTCTTCCACTCTTTTTGCGACGGTTAACTTGGCTTGCACTTGTTCGGAATTATCTCACATGTTGAGTTTCCTTGTACATACTATCTACCAGACCAGGGATGCTACACGATGCAACAAACAGCTAGTCCATCCTACGCCTATTATTGAATGCTTTCACTACCGACGCAATTTGTGCAAAGAACCATGTTTGGGCATTGTTGTCAGGTATGAGTACGAACCTGTCGTGGTCCTTGCCTGATTTGTGGGAAAGTCGAATACCGTTGTCCTCGGTGGTGATCCCCTGTACCATCGTTAAGGGAAGATCCCACTCGAGTCGTAACCTCTTGGACCAAAACGAGAGCACCCTTGCTGAGGTCAATAGGACAACGTTGTCACCACCTGGAAGGTCTGTCCAGATTTTCAACGTCTACAGCATATCCTCAATCCAGTGCTTACCAATGTGAGCGACATAGTATTCGTTCCTATAGGCACCCTGTTCCAGGTCTCTCATCCAATATTGGCCAAGTGCCTCACGGCTCGAAAATGGCTGGGATCATCATGCCTTCTGAGTCCAGACCAAAGTAACTATATCGTTACACGTACCACTAAAACACCGTCCGGAGGGACATGTCTTGGCTAAGATGGACTGAATTACGGCCTTGTGCGGATGATATCATGTTTTATGTCCACCCACCGGTCTAACGCGGTCTCTCTCCGGCTTATCAAAGACAGTCGTGGTGTTCCTTATTCCTGACGCGGCATCAATAATCCCGAGTGACAGAGGCGAAGGACCTTGTTACCTTCAGAGACGTTCGACGCGAGATCGAATACCCCAACTGCAGGTTTCGTCAGAGCACTATAACGACGTGTTAGGTGGTGTATTTGCAGGTAACCCGTCTGCGTACCCAACCAAGCCCTTGCCTATACCCTTGAAAAACCCGATAGCACCTTCGGTCTCTGCACCCTGGATAGGCTTCGTCTAATATTTGTCAGTTATCTCTGCAATGTAGATTATGTGTCCCGCATACCACAATACCCTCCACTGCGCTGACAACACTGGTGGCAAGTGCTTCACCGCCTGCAGTTACACCATAACTGAGAGGCGCGTGAAAAATAGAGCGAGGCGGACAAGAAGATTGCTTCTTACATTGCATGACGAGGCCGGTTGCGACGCTGCGAGAGCCTACGTTGCGCCTGATATTCCGCATCAAAAGTTGCGGCAGACAAGCCTATAGTCAGGTTAGAAGTGTCCCTTGAACCAAAACAAGTTGACCAACCTTTGCCTAGACTGCTTGTGAACTTGGTGACACTATCTGATAGACCGAACACCGTCTTTTTAACAAAACTAGCAGCTCCCTGGACCTTGGGTCAGAATACTTGTTGTAGATCAGGCAAGCAATCAAATACCTTTGCAATTCCGATCCCTAATTCCTTGTTCCCATGCATGACAACACCGTGGTATGGTGCGTAAAAGATATCGGCAACCCCGGAACTCACATTCGTAAAGAGGCCCACTGGGTTCCCAATGAAATCGGCTGAACCAAGAATCCGGTACAGTTGCCGCAGAACGTCTTGACGGTAGTGGTATGTAATACGGTTTTGCAATTCAGGTATTGTCAATCGCATGTCTGTGATGGCGAGGGCATTGAGTTCGAGAGGTGCGTCATTGACATTTCCCAGCGTCATAGTTAGCGCATTCACAACCACCGCCAAGGGGTTCCGGATGCTCAGCCTGTGACGTAATAATATTAGACGGGAGCGTAAATATCTGGTAAGTGCTTACTTCTCTTCACTGCTAACCCTTTCAGTTCGCATAAAAGATAGAATAAGCTGAATGGGGTGTAACTGGAGCACTTCAAAGTAAACGTCTCGTCCGGGAGCAGTTGGCTGAGGGTCGGGAATTGTCTCTGGGTGCTGTATTAAAGTGCTTGAGAGTAGATGAGCTATGGTCCGAACTTCATACTATTAACTCACTCTTCCATGTTCTCCTCCCATGAAGCACCCCGGACCTGTGCGAGATCATAAATCGCGAAGAGAAAATCTTCATCGGCCTCAATTGTCAAGGCCTGCAATAAAATTGAGCAATACTTCACGAAGAGAACACCATGCTCTATGGAGCCGTCAGGAACAACCAACTCCTGGTCCCATATCTTTCCCACCTTGGTCCTTCAGCCAGACAACAGAAGCTTGAATCGTCGGTGGAACGGCTGCAGTTCCGCTAACTTCCTTGGAAACAGGGCTCGGTTGAAGAAGAACAGGATATAATGCGTCATGGAGCTGGTTGTCAATTTGAAGAGACCCACAATGTAGCGTGACTGCCTGCGAGACTGGGGTATCGCTGTATTCAAAGTGCAGGGACTCTAATGAGGCATATACCACCTCAAACATCTTGCGGTTTACGAGAGATATTCCTATTCCTGCAAGATCAACATCAACCCTCAGAGTAGGTGTAGAATCCTCTGAAACTGCCTCAAAGGCCTCGAGGCTTCCCAATGTATCAGATCGGGACAGCGAACCGGTAGTCGGATGTTTGGGTTTATATAGACTGCGCTCCGCAACATAATGAGTGATTCGTAACACTTGTTTGTGGTGGTCTGCCCGCACGTCCAGCGATACGGCACGTGCTCGTTGCCGATCCTAGGCCACCAATCAACAAAACCAAAATGAGATACAATTGGGACGAACTTGGAATTTGAATGGAACAAGGACACCAATTTCCATGATGTCAACCACGCGGCGTGCGTCGTTAATCATCAAAATAAGCTTTTTTTCTCTTGCGGCAGGTTGATCCCAAGCATATTGCGTGACTGAGCGTGGAGCAAGCTTGTATCGTGGGATGCCCGATTTCACTGCTTCTACTTCATTCCGACCTGAGTCCTAAACATGCTCAATAACTAGCCAGTTAGCATCAAAAACAAGGTTACCCATTGGCAAACAAAGATGGTATAATCGCTGTCATTTTCCAGTTCAAAAGGCCATCCGCCTGCTTTTAACAAAGTGACGAAGATAGTTGACCCGTCAATTCTGATGTCTGCTGTGATAATATCCACTTCATTGTCGTCTGATGCTCTAGGCACTCGAAGATGAATGTTTCCGATGTCCTGAATATTGATAGGGGATGACCTAACGTTTCTCGGTCAGACTGGCAGAAATTCTTGTTTTTCTTTACCTACCATCGCGTGTTGAGACCAGTGTACGCAAAGGTGAGAAGTTTCTCCACCCCAACTTGCATAATTTGTAACGGAATACGTTCTCCTGGGTCCAATGCAGCTCGGCCACGTAGCAACCCCTTGTATTCTCGGAATTGGATAGAGCAAGGAAGATCATTCTTCAATATAAACCTCGGCGAGATCGTGATCACTTTTGTGAGCTTATACTTTCCCAGCCCTTCTGTCCACGATAATCCGAAATGGTATTCCTCATTCCTCTGTTTCGTAGACGGAATGACCATCTCTGCGTCAGCTGCTGAGGCTTCAAGGCCAAATACCTTTAACCATCAGCGGAACATCAGCACCCATATGAAATAGACCATGAAGGCACGATACATTCGACCAACCCGAATCCCCGACTTTGAATATAAATGCTTGCGCATTGTCATGAGGGTGAGATAGCACTACACATACTATTAACAAGCTGGTCCGTAGAAAGGCATCAGACAACTTACAGAAAGGTGAGGTTGTAGCGAGGACGTCTTAAGACATAAATGAGCAAATGACGTCATGAGATCATAACATGTCAATACCTAGTCGAGTATCACCTGCGACTTCCAGCGTAGAAGTAGCGCGGTTGGATCGGGCTGTCTTCGCATTGAAAGGCATTCCTGTTTTATTCACAAGAACGTATGGGCAGTAAATCTGGACTTTGAACGCTCCACCAGACTCCGGATATCGACTCGATGTAGGTGAGACTACAACATCTTGTAGAATATAAATCACATACACGTAATTGAGACTTAGGTGGAGTTTGCGATTGCTTTGATCGCGAAGTGCTAACCGGGATTCAATATCAAAGTCTGAGTGGCGATCTGTATTAATGATGGCGAAGTCGCTTGGTCTGAAGACTGCACAAGCCATGAGTCCCACGTCAGAGAAGGCATTAGCAGATATTCACCTGTATCCTGAATTTCCACATTGAGTAGGACCAAATGGTCTAGTTCTACTGAGTGTACTGGCATCACACCACCCTTTCGTAGGTAGCTTTTCCAGTTCTGGTCAGCGTATTTGTCATAGATACGGTATTGGAGATTGTAAGGCAACAAGTTCTCCAGCTCAATTGGAGCACGAAGCTTGACTCTAATTTTGGGAGATTTCCTAAAGAAACGTGTCAGGAGGTGACAGAAAACGAGACATAAAACTTGCCGTG
This sequence comes from Singerocomus inundabilis, assembly GCA_038089075.1. Taxonomy (NCBI): domain Eukaryota; kingdom Fungi; phylum Basidiomycota; class Agaricomycetes; order Boletales; family Boletaceae; genus Singerocomus; species Singerocomus inundabilis. Next base: position 54,274 of record JBBPKD010000005.1, read on the forward strand.
CAGCGGGATCGTTGGAATCTGTTTGTACCCATGCCTGAAAGCGGAAGGGTGCCTCCCGTTGATCGTTGTGAGGACAACTAATGGAAAAAGACCTCTTGGCAACTAAATCCTCGAATCGCAGAGACGGACACCAGCGATAACCAAAACCCTCTGTAAGGATGTTTGGTATGTTTCGAGATACGTCCGAAGTGTTGTACTCACGATCTGGTTGAAGTTTAACCCGGTTCTGTGTGACTGCTTCTATAGGCAGTGCATAGTCTTGACTAGGAGCTTCATAGCTGTGAGTGCGATGACTCGGGGATACCAAGCAGCGACAAACCAATCTTTTCTAACGAACAAATAGGATGCCCGGTATGGTCCACCAACATGAGTTCCAGTGGATAAAAAGTCAAGTTCTCCACCAAATAAGTTGACCGCAGAGTCACTATTTTGACATTGTCTTCCACAGTGACGGCACACAGCAGACGATCAGCATATTTCTCTGTTCGAGGCCGCAGCGAAAAGGTAAACTCTCCCTCCCTGTCAACTGGAATACCTCGAAGGGCTTCCCAGGATTTCCCAACCACTTGAATCCCAATATTGTGTTGTTTGGATGTTGAACCATGCTAAGAACTATCAGCGCACGGCTGAATAATTCTGCGGAAGGACTTACTTCCCGCATCTTTTTCCAGTCGTCAAATCGCCAGTCCATGATCTGGTCATGATTTAGTTTGACTGCATTGCTTTCCTGCATCCCACTGCTGGAATCGTTATCCGACCAGACAAAAACGGGGGAACCTGTGCGATTCCGAATTCGATATGGAGCATAGCTCCCACGATCCTTCTGCAAAACTTGTTCTCGCTCTCGCCCCCACATATTGATGGAAGTTACAACGAGTTCGGCAAATGTAGTGCTGAGATTGAGGTCCAGGCGCTCACGAGCAGTCATAGAGACTCTGAAAGCACTTGAAGCTTGGTCCTTACTTAGCTGGTATAATCACTGTCAGCGTAAACCGTCCTGGGGGTCAAATAACGGACACTACCGATAACGTAAACCTCCAAGGATCAATCACTAACAACAAAAGATGAAGTGTTTGATGAGCAGGAGATATAGAAGATCGTACAGGGTTCCCAGTGTGAATTTGTGAGATTCCAGTAGTTGATCTGTGTCTCTAACATGGCGGATGCATGGAGCTAAATTGCGCTCGTTTCAACTCCTTGAGTTTGCGTGCGGCGAAATGCTCACCCCCGACGACCAGTCCTTAGCCATTAAAATAAAGGGCTTCACATTGAACTGAAGCATTGGCTGTTCGTGCAGGTCGCCAATCAAAATCAACCTAAAACCGTCAAAGGTCCCTTTCATCTGTGGAGCCATCATCATGTCCCTTCACAGTGAGTGTGTCACTAAGTTCATACCTGTTCCTTCGACATGATAATGTGTGCTTTCCCATGTGCTCGTCGCGCAACCATCGCGGACGATGCAGACTCGCTAGTTCGGGTTTGAGCATTCGATGCTTGTTTTCTGTCGGGTAAGGTACCCTCCTGTGATCTAGCGTACAGCTCGATGGCTTTGGTTGCGATTGCGGTAATGAGTATGATATCACGGTACGACGCGCGAAAGACTATTTCTGTCGATGAGCTTTCGATAGATACGTGCTGCTCTTGTTGAGAGGCCCGATTGTCGAGAGAAAACGTCAAGTCAACGTCGTCCAAAAAACGGACGGTGTCCGATTCTGTTCCCATCCGTATGAGTGACATCCCAAGCCGATTGACACTCAACGCAATGACACCCTACGCTTGGTCAACATCTCACTATCATTACTTGGAGCGATGCTGACCTGTTGTGATATCAAGATTTGATTTATATGGAGTCTAATGGCTTGAGTATGGGGATCGGTATCGTTTTCGAGCACACCGATGGAAACTTCGTGAAGTTCGAGGCGCAAGTCGGTGGTAAGGAGCGTCGGGTGTTCTCTTCTGGCTTCTCTTTTGTCGTCTTGGTCAGGGGCCTTCGGACTTGGAGGACCATTGGCGAAGAATGATAGAAGGTAGAATGTAGGCTCCACGGAAAAGATGATGTGAGGGGCATCAACTGTCATGATCACAAGAGCAGAGGTACCGGAAGAAGTATAAAGGACCATGAACTGGTTCCGTTCATGATCAGCAGCGGGAACTATTTCCCTGAATTTAGATCCCCCAGGTCGGGTGTTGCTCATGGTGAATGATCGTAGGACCAGTTGCGCCTCAGCAGCTCCGTCAGACATTGATTTAGAACGAAGGCTGACGTCATTTAGAGCAAATCGTGCAATCCCGTGGTCTCTAATATTTGCCTCGGTGGTTGCCTCCTTGTCATACAAGTGCAGTCTGACAGTAGCTATAGATGCCACCAAGTCAATAGTAGTCCAGGGCCGACCTCCATCGAGGGTAGATGACAGACGTATTTCAGGTTCTAAATTGACGAAGGACGTTTGCACTTCCCGAGAAGTAGTCAGAGGGTTGCTGCGACCCGGCGTGGATGCTACAACAGAATCGGCCTGAGCGCTGCCTTCAGGAGCGCCGGCAAGCACTCGCGACATTGACTGGGAAAGCCCGACAATAATCTCGTATTGGATTTGAGTGAGATAGAGCCTTATATCGGATATTTTGATGACAGCCTGTGATCGCAGGTGAGTAGCATCCATCTCATGGAAATGTGCAGCCTACTTGAGTATCCGGTGTCTGGTCACCTTCAAGGTGGTTAATGTTCGCACATTGGTAAATGTCACTAATGATACTGATGTCATCGACAATCTTTAGCGTAGACAGTTGGCCATCGTAGTATAAGTCTGACACGAGTTGTAGGCCATTGAGACTCGCAGAAATCTTGCTGGTATTACTATTAAATGAGTTGCTCGCAAAGACCTCACCGAGACGCATTGTCACAATATCAGGGAGGCGTGCAGGATCGGAAGGAAAGACAACGATAGGAGTTTTGATGGAGATCTCGAACTGCATACGTTGGATTTCTGAGGCCCTCTGTACAGCCGCATCGCGAGCTGTGTCATACAGCACCTTGAGCTTCGCGAGTTTTGTGACAAATAAATACATGTCGTGAAAGGGTTGCTCGAGGAAGTAGACTTTGAGCGAACCCGCGACCAAGTAAATGGCCGACTTGATTCCCGTGTAATCTTCATCCGCGGGGTCATAAGTCTGGTATCTGAACTCGGCAAAGTTGCTGCCTTCGATGGACAAAAGCTGCTTGAACTCCTCCCGACAAACATCTGCGGAACGATCATCGCTCAAAGCTAGACTCCCCAGGCGACCAGTGACACGCATAGAGTTTGATTTCAAAATCATAAGAAGAGAAGCAGTTGACAGCGAAAGAGTCGCCAAGCTAGCAAGTTCATTGACCAATACCACTGGTTATTGTAGTAAGTAGAAGCTTTGCAACCACATTTACCATTCCTCACCTTGGATGCTGTCTAGCTTCACAGCAATACGGGTAGTGCCGGTGGATCGAGCACCTATTCCCGTGGCGCCTGCAGGCTCCAGATTTTCAACAGTTGTCGAAGTTCCTGGCGGAACGAAAGTGGTGATGAGGAAATCATAAAGGGAAATGACAGGCTCTGGTACGGCATTGAAAATGAATGTCGATAACCGGACATCGACACTCTGTTCAATGCTATCGTAAACTGTAGAAAACTCCGGAGAATTTCTCTGAACGCGGAGGTATGAAACCGAGAGAAGGTCCTGATCACCACTACCATCTGTGTAATCCGATGAAATGAGTCGAATTGGATTCTTTTCGGCTTGCACGATATTCATGACCAAGGCCCTTCGCAAATCGTCAACAGGACCAGAAGCTCATTATACTCAAACTTACCTGAGATTGACATCCACAGTGAGATTGTATTTAAGGAGTACTAGACCAAGTCGAAAATGTTGGAGGGTGACATATCCAAGTAGCTTCTCGCCCCCATCTTGACATGACCGTGAAATTGAAGCGCATAGGTCATCGACCGCGAAATCGAATTCGAAGATGTGCTGTCGGAGTTCCGGATTCTGTTGCAAACATCAACAAGACTCGAGCAATAAACAACTGTATCTACCTCTAAGGTTCCATCGTTCGCTTCAAAGAAAATATCGTCACGGTTACTAGAGGCACGTTCAGTATCAGATTGGTTATCATCAACATTATACTCCAGCCCCGTTGGTGAGAATAATCCCGCGGATAAAGGCATGACTATGGATCCCGTATCAATGTACGGTGATGACGACTTTGCCTTGTACCTCTTCTCTGATTCCTCGTCAAATTGTGGAATGATAACGTCAATTAACCGCATTAGTGTCTTATACTTTGCATCAGACAGATTGCCATGCAAACTTGGAAGTTTCCCGGAAACTTTGAATCGGGCGAGGTTGAGAGCACTGGGAACAATTGAATTTTGCACCTGAAGGTCAATGTTAGTACGATCCAGCAGGTGGAGGTGATCGCCACTTTTCGACGCCAGAGCATCGCGACAAGCCTGCAAGTCAGTGCCTATGATAAACTGGAATCAATCAGCACAAGAATTTGTAATTCATGAGAGTAAACCACCTGTGCTTCTTCGAGCTTGAGCATCATCTTGTCATACATCAACGATTCCAAGTGCCTGTAATCTGCCTCGCTATATTGCTTATTCCTTTTTGCTTGTAGCTCACGCATGGCAGCTTTATCGGCGAGGTCGCTCTCCATAGCAATATGTCCCGCATCAATGATCAAGTGACCACCACCAAAGGACGTGATGCTGATTGAAGGTCAGGTGGTTCAGGAAATGTGTCGACGAGAACACATACTCCTCAGGAATGATAATGACCGGTGCATTCATGTCTACCTGCAAATCAATTGTCTTGTGGGATTGCAACGCGTATTCTAGACTGGCCCGAGTCTCTTTCCGCAAACCTTCCAGCGTCTGACTAGCAGCGTTCTGGAATAGAATTAGCATGCAAAATAAGGCATACATTCGTTCACTGACGAGCAACGCTTCCACTGACTCCAATTGACTTTCGGGTGGTCTCAAGAACTTCGCAATCGCTTCAACGTACCCTCGATGATAGATAATCTCCATATGGCGCATGCGAGCTGTAAGAGCAGTGTCTGCTCGCTGATCGAGTGGATTGTTTTCCAGTTTGAGGTAAAAGAAAGGTTCATCGGACTCCGCACGCTTCTCTGGTTTGCCTTGCTTGGCCGTAGGATTCTTAACCTGCACGATTTGAGGATGCAGGGTATTCCTGGTGGTCCCATCAAACACACTCAATCCCCCAAGAGAGATCGACGCCTCAAAGTTGTCCGGTCTCTGAATGAAATCGGCACGAAAGGTTTCAAAAACCATAGATATAACATCCGCGACCAATCCTCTTGGATGACTCTTCAATGCGAAGGATCCCTTTCTTAGCTCGGCTGCAACTCGCAGCTTTACAGTGTCCCGCTGTGTTTCGAAGGAAGCCGCGATAGCAGATTTTTCGTCGAAGTCGAGGATATCATACAGTTGTTTTCGTTGCTCCTCAGTCATCGAACCGCCAAAAGCCGGATCTTCGTTTGGAATACCAGAATCTGCAGAATTCCATAGCCAAGATGCCCAGCTGCGTCTTTGTTGTTGCTGAGCACGCTCTTCCTCGAGTTTTTTGCGTTGTGCAATATCCCTCCGTAGACGAGATCGCGCGATGGACCTGTAGAAGCGGATGTCTTCATACGTGAGCTTGCATTCCAAGGCTGCAATCGAGACAGCTTCCTAATCCCAAATAGTTGACTACGGAACGTTCGCTCTACGAGAGGAATTACGCACGTGCTCTCGAAGAGTTTTCATAAGTTTTCTTTCAAAGAGATCCACGTATTTTTTGCGGTCGTCACGACGTTCCGCAAAGTAAGCCCAAGTCCATTTGCGCCGTCGTTCATGCACACTGTTTAAAATGGCTGAACCAGCGAACCGCAGACGAGCTCTTGCGCGGTTTTTTGTCATGTCTTCATCACCTGGTCGGAATTTGCGATACTGGAGACTTCAATAATCTGTAGTGCAGGATCCATTCTTGAACTTACTTGATGCTGACGGATATAAAAATGGTACATATCCACAAGAGATATGACGTCCCGGTATTGATTGTCATCCAAAGCTACGCCAATCTCCTCAAAACTTAGATATACATCAAACTGAGGGGTCTTGTCGTCCATCTTGTGGTTTACGACAATCTCCATAGGGTTGGTAAGACCATGCCTTATCATAGCCAAAACATTACTTACTCTTCCTTCCCCTGATACGGGACTAAGAATGAATTGATGGGTAGAGTTTTGGTCATTAAGAGGAATCTAACCATAAATGTTAGTTATGGGGGTAAACTTGGATTATAACATACCATATCCATAAACTTCTTCTTGGATTCGTGTGGTGGCAAGCCAGCCATGCTGAGAGAATCTGTATCGAAGTAGATGGCCAGGGAAAGCAGGCTCGACAACTACGTTGCCATAAATAATGACATAAAGCATTTTGGAAATTATTAACCTTATGGATTGCGCCCACAGTACTTTCGATAAATGCTGGTTCCCAACGCTCATTGACCGACCGGATGGTGAAGCAAGCGAGTGTGACCCCCGCAGCAAAAGGGTGCTGTAAACAATGATTTGACACGGAAAGAGTTGACCTCAAGGATCATACTTACGCCAGGAACGCTTAGCTTGTCTTCATACCTTACATGGATATTCTTGACTGTCACTTGCAGATTGTTGATTATCTTAGCGGTTAAAGAAGCCCAGAGACCCTGGGTATGAGGGGAAGCAGCTGCCCAGCCAAATGAAGGTTTGAAGAATCATTGACGCTAAGTTATGAAATTACACACACGATGGAACTTCTGCTTGGCCGCGCATGTGCAGTAACTCGGCATTCTCGAGGCGTTCTTGCTTAGCGGCTTGAACCCTGCGTTCTTCTTCTTCGGGATCGACGTTGGCCTGCGGGGAGGGCACTACAAGGAGATAGACGTCTTCAATGAGAATTTCCACTGGCTGGTTGCCCAAGTTCATCCAATGAAGGGATAACGTGAATGTCCCGAGATATCCTAGAGACGAAATCTGAATGAGCGCTAGTGAACAAGTCGTGCACCAACCTTCAAGGACGTCGACGGGGAGTCTGAACTTGTCAAGAGCACCTCTTTTGAGACGTAGATTCCGCAGTGTCAATTGACCTAGAGATGAAACGATATTTGCGAGAGCAGATAGTTAAGCAAATAAACTTACCTTGGGCTATTCCATAATTGACCTGGTTCATATCGAGGTTCTCGACATATGGGGCGAGAATTCTATTGAACAACTATGGGCTCGATGTCGGGCTGAATTCTGAGACAGTACTGCAAGCGAAACGCACAACATTTAACACTTCTTTTCCTGGATCCAACCACCACATTGTGGTAAGACAAGATTCCTACGTAGCTTGTTCTGCTGAGTGGTCGTCGTGGTCGTCGGTAAAGGTAGAGGTGTCGCTCGACTGGGGTCACACAACATGCGAATAGGGCATTGACAAACAAGGAAGGTGTAGCTGTGATCGTAACAGTCACGACGGATTTGACACGAAACACAAGTTAATGCATTTTTGATCTGAAATATGTTGAACGTCGCAGATAAATTTTACAGAATTTGTGTCTTTTGGAAACGACTGACATAGACATTATCGTGCACAAAAAGTGAATGATCATATCACGGTCTGTAAATTTCATGAAACAAAACATCTAATTTACTGTGGCGAGACATGTCACATACTAGTACATTCTACTGGCTGACATAATAGTTGGTTAGTTAACACCGGCTTGCTTACACTTAACATTGAAATACATAATAACAGATGTAGCCTGTTATTCTGGGGTGTAAGTAAAGATTTTAACATCCAAGTTACACATTGCCAATCTTCACATTTTTCCTAGACCACTGTATAACTATATCATCCAACAAAGTGTAAGATTACTGCCATCCTGTGAGTCAGGCATTAGTCCCTACTTGTACTTTTGCGCTTGTATCCTATGGATTCCTACCCAGACCATGGTCTGTTGCAGTTTGCTTTCCAGTAAAGTTGGCAACTTCTTTGGCACCACTACAATCTTCAAAAATTAACACAAATCCATGCCCTTTGAGGGATGTTGAATAACATACCAAAAAGTTAAGACTGCAACTTGGCTTAGCATGACAAAATACAACATTGCCATTCAGTAAACCTCAAAGCTGAGGAGACTGCCGGTCATGCCTACCGTTCGGTTACCATCGGTTACCACCGGCTACCAGTAGAGGTTTCACTGAAGGCCGGCGGCTGGCATATAGATCAAGGAGCTTCATATTATCCAAAAAGAGTGAAGAGGCATCTCACACGCCGAAACCACCTAGCATTGCATCACGTCTACCAATGACGTACCGAAGTTTGTGTGCCACTAATAACAATTTTCAGATGACACTGGCAGTTTGACACCGCCGCTCTTCGGGTTATTCCCATGGCCAAGGATTTGCAGAAGATGAATTTGGGAAAGTAGTATTATTAGAGGCCATCGGATGCTATGTTCGTGACGAATCAGTACGCAGTCTCCGGTAAACCCTTGCATTCACAGTCGGGGCCTAAGTTAGTAAATCATCACGAAGGCATCAGGCGTGTCACGCAAAGTTACGGAGCATCATGGTCACACGCTACTGTGTCACACTTTCTCGGTTGTTCATAACTTTCGGCGAGTCTAATTTTGTTTTTTTGTTTTTGACCTGTTCCTGCACTGTCATGCCCTCCCTCGCCGACTTCATCCTCACCGTCCTGCCCGCCAACCTTCTGCCTTACCATCTCATTCACTATGTCCCAGGCAAGACCCCCTTCTCAACGCTGCCTGTCGTGGCAGCGAGCCTCGCGTCTTACCTCGCCATCATTTTTGGGATCCAGGAAGTTATGAGGAAGCGCCCTCCACAAAAACTCAACACACTCTTTCGCATTCACAATGCCTTCTTAACCCTGGGAAGTGCTCTCTTGCTCGCACTGATGCTTGAAGAGGTAGCATCAATATGGCTGAAGTCTGGCACCTATGATACCATGTGTAATGAAAAATCGTGGACACCAGTGGGTCATTTCCATCCCGTTTTGTGCCTGGCTCATCTTGGGCGATGATCCTAGAGACTCGAATCTTACTATATGATTAATTACTACTTCAAATATATCGAGCTTTTTGACACTGTCTTTTTGGCGCTGAAGAAGAAGCCATTGGGTGTGTATTATTTACCTCCTTATCTTGATGGACTACATCTTACAATGTCACCGCTCAGCCTTCCTGCATGTCTTTCACCATTCTGCAACAGCTTTGCTATGTTTTACACAATTGAATGGCAAGACGAGTGTTGTAAGTGGCAACCTGTTGCTTTCCCCTTTCCCCTCCTAATGTTCCACATTAGTCATGGGTTGTCATCTCCCTCAATCTCTTGGTCCACGTCATCATGTGTGAGTGTTTGGATGGATTTATTGGTGCGGTCGCCGAATGTCCCACAGATTATTACTATTACGCGACTGCTGGTGGTGCTAAGATTTGGGTATGTCCGTTGTCAACTGAGTTCGTGTCATTCTCACGCGAGCCTGCAGTGGAAGAAATACTTGACAACTATGCAGATCACGCAGTTCGTCATTGATCTCTTTATTGTCTACTTTGGTAGTAAGTGCGGGTTGATCTCCGGCGTTTCAAAATGCTGACACCTAGCGAAGCTTATCAGCACTTCGCGCATTCCCGTTTCCCTTATCTCCCTCACGTCGCGAATTGCGCCGGAACGGAGACCGCTGCATTATTTGGATGCGGACTCCTTTCAAGCTATCTCGTGCTCTTCATCAATTTTTACATCCAGACATATCAAAAGCCTGTGAAAGGGAGGAAGTTCATCAACGGCAATGGACATACCAACATGGCAGGGTACGATTGTGTTCATGGTGGAGTGTGTCGACTCATGTATACACATGACAGGCTCAAACAAGACTGAAGTGACTCGGGTCGTTTGTCGTTTGAACACGGTTTTCAGGTTCGGTAGAAGAAACACGTTTAATCTGCTGTTGTTTTGCATCACTCCAGAGTCTACATTCACTTGTTCATGCGTTTATTGCTCTCCTTGACCACATTCCTCCTTCCTTGTGATCAAAGCTATTTTCTCCATATTAGTGCCTCTGGCACTCTATCTTTCTTGGGGCTATTCCCTCTGTTGATACCACGGTTGTCCCTGTTGGCGAGGTGTCGTGCTAGAATCGGGAGGGACTATAACGACGTGTAGTAGCAATGCCTGCGAAACTACATACACTTGCGGAGCGTCTTTGCCTCGCCTACAAGTGTCGCTTGTCCCGCCATGTCACTCGAAGAGCCTCACAGTCCTGAAGGGGTCTCCCCTCGCGAGTTCATTGTTTCTGCCGAGCTCTACGTCCCATCCTCAACAGTCTTGGGTCTACGCAAGGTCTGTGTTGTACCAGCCTCTACATTCCTTTCTCACTTCTCCCTAGACAACGCTTCCACGCCGCAAAGTAGAACGCAGGGAGCTCCCGAAATCCGCGCAGGATATCCCCAAGAAGACCAAAGGTCTGCTATGCGACCTCGTGGGCTATCGTACCCGCTCAGCCACACCCTACAGAGAAATCAAGTTGGATATCCCTCACCCGCTCCCTCCCTGGATCGGTCCAGTGGAGGCCAGCGACTTGCAAGATATTGGACGAAGATGATCATTGCCTCTTGAATATCTATGTCGATGTATGGCGTGCACATCTATCACCGTCCCAGCTTAACTGATAGTCAGCCAAGGAAACAATCCTATATCAGACAGTATACTTGCACATGCTTAACCACACTGACATCCGCTATGCTGACCCGTCACTGTTCCTTCGCAAGAATTGTATCGGGATATCCTCTGCGGGGTGCAGTTTCATCTTTGTTCCATTTTTCTCTCCCGTTGATCCCAGGAACCCAGTGGACAACGATGGAGTTCCGGTCCCGGCTCTGAACAGATATATCTTCATTTTTGTGACGCAGATGCTTGTAACACTTGGCTCGTTCTTTTTCGATCCTACGCCAGAGCCGAGATATACGGCCAACCTTCGGCTCCTTCAGATGGTGGACTCTATCGCATGTGGCGGCAAGTCGAGCTCACTGTGATGCAAGGACGGAACCTTGGCACCCAGAAGCCCTTCGTCGACGCCATTGCAAGCTCTCCGACACTCGCTGGAGACTTCAGGATGGAGTCCGACCCAATTGACTTGGATGTATTCTGCGAAATTCATATAAACGATAACCTCTGTGGTCGAACTACTGTGATGAAAGGTGTAGGCTCTCCAGATTGGCACGAGAATTTCTCATTTGCAGATTTACCCCCTTTTGAAGATCTAGAAGTCCTACTATGGAGGGAGAAGCAGCTCGTGAAACCGACACCCCTCGGTTCTATTCGCATCGCACTTACCAACTTCCGCAGAAATGAGGACGTGGAGGGGTGGTTCCCTGTTGTACAGTCAAGTGGTATTTTGACTGGTATTCAGGTGGGTGAGATACGCATGAAGATCAGGGTTCATGAGTGAGTCGTCCACATAACTGTCTTTTCACGTACCGCTCAGCGTCTCCCACAGGGAGATTATTCTCCCCCACTCCATCTACTCTAGTGTGCTCACGGTGAGATATGAATCTATTACTGAGGTCTGCTCGTCCACCTATTTCCCCGCCTTTCAGGTGCTCGATACACGTAATGCTTTGGAGTGGATGAACGACTTCGAGCGCAAGCTTCAATTGCGTACCTTATCCGAACAATTGATGCTCATCGCTATCGCCAAGGGCGTCCTCGTTGAACACATCACGGAATATGCGGATCGTGAAGTTGACGGTACTCCTAGCTGTAAGACTTGTTTTTCACACCGAAGGTATATCTTGTGAGTAGTTTACCCAGCACACAGCACGCTATTCCGAGGGAATACTATATTTACGAAGACGATGGAGCTCGCAATGGCCCTCTACGGAAGGGAGTTTCTGGAGGCGAGCATTGGAAGAATCGTTCGTCAAATTTGCTTCGAAAAGATATCTATTGAAGTCGACCCAAATCGTAGCGGCAAAAGTCCTAGGGACGTAGAGCGCGGGGTTGAACAGTTGGTAGAGTGGTGTCAGACAACATGGGATTCCATCTATGCCCATAGAGGCGATTGTCCTCAGTATGTATTTTGAAAGTCCATCACCTCCTGACTGACGTGGTAATTGCTTAGTGAGTTGCGCAGATTGTTTGAGCATATCCGGAAGCTCGTTGAGGATCGGTACAAAAAGAGAGACGGACATGACACCCAAAGCAAAGAGCTTCCCTGGCAGAGTGTCTCCGCTTTTTGCTTCCTTCGCTTCATCGTACCTGCTATACTTCATCCACACCTGTTTGGATTGACACCAGGTAATTCGATAGTTTGCTCCCTGCAACACAGACTTACATCTTATAGGGCTACCGGGCGCTACAGTGCAGCGTAGCCTCACGTTGATCGCCAAAGTCATACAGAGTTTAGCCAACCTCAATGTCGTAAGGGTGCAAACTTGATAGCTTGTTGATATCGCTAACACATTGCTTAGGCTGTGCAAAAAGAGGAATATATGCGTGGGGTCAAGAACTTTCTTAGACAAAATCTCTCAGCAATGGTGGATTACATTCTGGTTGTCTCCACCCCAGTCCCTGATACATATAATCCTCACTCTGGCCACCCCGCCTTCAATCATCAACGGCTGGAAGTCGTTAACTTCTTACATCAAAGGGGATCGATCATCCCAATTCTTGAGAGGGAGGCTATTCCCCTTCTTCCCCATCTTGTTGATATACCGAGACACCTTGCGTGTATCAGTTCATCCTTAATGCGCAGCACAAGACTCGTTGGTTCAAAGACCAACCCAGGTGAAAGTGACCACTTGATCGATCTTTGTTCCCGATGTTTTGAAGTGGAAGAAATGGCCCTACAACGTGTTAGTCAGCTTGCTACTACTGAATCCCATTCGGTCGCTCTCAGACGGGATGTTCCTCGAACTCCTCTACCAGACAAAATTACCCACTCATCACCCCCCTCCATTTCTCTTATCAATCGTGTTCATCCGCAGTCATATCGACCCTCTACCGCTCCTTCACAGTCTGGCCAGCCTCTTCCATCTAGTTCCTACCCTCTACCTGATGGTTCCCCCCACCTCAATCCTGCTTCTGGTGACCTTGCCGTCTTTCGACGAGGCTCTGTTCCCGACATTTCTTCGCACGAATCTCCGACATTTTCAGAGGAACAAGTACCAAGCACACTAAGCCGACCGCGCTTTTTGCGGCCTAAATCGATATCAACTGATTCGATTCCGACTTCGACCTGTAATTCTGCCGAGCAGCCACGTACCTTACCGCCCTCACCGCACTTACTCCGGAATTCAGACATATCACTGGCATTGGACGAGTCTGGTAAAAAAACAAAAAACATGTTCAATGGGCTCTTGATTCGACGGTGATATACCCCTTGTACCAGGGCCCTACAACGAGTACATCAAAACCCTGTACCCTGCACTATTTTTTAAATTGCTAGTGATGTATTATATTTGTACCATAAATGTCTGAATATTACTGATACTGTGGAATTCTTGGAGTGACTATGCGTCTATTCTGAGTACCGACTCCACGAGTTTCCGCACTTCCACTGCCACATCTTCCGAGGTACTCCTGACTGTAATGCGGCATAACTTTTTTATGCTAGTTAGTGCTACTCGAAATGCGCACGCAGTCAAGGACACACCTTTGCTTCGCGATTTGGCTCAAGGCGTAGCAAGCATCCGATCTTACCGTCTACAGAGGTATGGAGAACCCCGGCCCCAACCAGATTGCTTGGGTTAGGGTCAATATCTTCCAAGATCTCCAAATGGTTACCGTGTATCACTTGTCGATTACGGGCGAGATCAATGTAACCTGAGTTGTCCAGTGATATTGGGAAAACAGCCTGGGACTCTCTCGGTTGCCCCCCAATCAGCTTCCAGCGCTCAAAGAAATCTGCCTGTCCAAATTTGACACCTTCAAAAAACTTTGTAATGGTGATCGGCAATCGTATTGAGATGGACTGGTGAGCCCCTGCCAGGAAGGACACCGTTAATATAGGGAACGAAGTAAACACCTTCTTGCACTCGACATGTAAAATTTGTTGGCTCTGAGTGCGCGGAGCAAGTACGTTCGAGGGAATTTTAGCAAATGTAGCGGAGAGCGCATCTGGGTCGCTGACGTGAACAGTGGACGTGAACGATGTGAGAGGAGCGGGAATTTTGTTTCCAAAGTATATGGCAAGCTGCCCAAGGGGACCCTGGAATCTTGACTTGATACCAATCTGTATCTGGACATCCTCGTAGAGCACCCCTTCCGCACTATACGTCAGCTTGTTGAACCATCTGTCGATACCAGGCCCGATGGTAAGTCGGGGAACTGCCTCGGACTCCGGAGGATGTCCAGTCGCAGACAAATCGAGGCCAGCAAGCGAATTCATCGCCCCATCTACATCTGGAGAGGCCGACGTTGTGGCCGAACTATTCAGGAGCGCATCTTTAGTCTTGATTATTTGGCGTTTCGTTAGTTGGCGCTCGAGATTGATCTCCTTTCCCCCATGTACCCAGGTCCGCTTGTCCTCTGTATCACCCAGCTTGCGATTTAGTCGACTCATTAATCCACTGACTCGGGGTGGGAAGGGAGGCATCTCTTCACAAACATTCTGCAGCACTTCGTCGTCATCTGATCGACATGCGAGCGCATAGAACTCGCAGGCACGTTGTTGGAGCTCAGCATCAAGAACATGCCTATAACGTTCGAAGATGTTGACAAGCTGGGGCTTGATTTCCGGAAAGACATTGACCCATTTAATGTATGTGGAGAGGAGCAGAGAGCGTGTAGCGGCTACGCAGAATTGTGATTTCGAGTGTAGTACTTGGAACTGTTCGATTGGGCTGTATCCCGATTCATTTGCAATGAGATGTCCATATTCGCCCAAGATATAACCTGTGGTGCCAATTGTCAGAGCTGGACATAGCCATAACTTTGTGTTCATACCTCCCACTTTGACCAAGCTCTCGTGCGCGGCAGGAGTCTTGAGATGCTCAAAAACAACTCTTGCAGCATACTCTTGAAGGTCCTCTGTGTTGGTAACAATCTGCACCACCCGATACCATACTTCGTCTCCGACATGGTCACCAGCAGCACTGATAAGCTGTAATATGGTATCGACATACCACTTGTAGGAGCTCGCATATTTTTCAGTAAGAATGGCGATTTTGAGTACCATTTCTTCTCGCAAGACGTAATCTGCAACTTTGAGATATCGGAGGAGTTCGCCGACAATCAATTCCGAGTTATCGACATCACACATGCTGTAAAGTAGGTCTAGGGCACGCCTCCGAACAGAGATATCTTTGTCGCGAAGGGACAGGATTATCGTGCCTTGATGTTTCTTCAAGGGATCAAGAGAATCTGCGCGCGCTGCGAGATAAGCCATCGTGTCCAAACCGAGATACCGGACGTTTGTCTCCTTGGAAGAAATAAAGCGAGCGAGGAGAACAGCAGCCGTGTCTACCAGAGGTGAGTTGGTATCCAGGTGAATGGCGAGACCGATGGCTTCAAAAAGAACTGCATGTTGGGCATTATTATGCTGCACATTTCTCGAAGGTTCGGCACTATTATTCATGACCGTCTGAAGAACCTCGTTCAACGCATTACGAAGTGCGGGATCCTCTACAAATGCCATTAGGTGACTTGCTTTGTAAGAACATCTGACACATACCCGTTGGGGGATAATATTGTAAAAGTCGTAGGAGCTTCACTTGTAACCACGGAGTGGGGACTTTGTAGTAGGCGTATGTTGCCGAGTATTCATGTTGGATAACCAACTACAGAAATATGAACTCACTCGAGGTATGCTGACGCGACATACTCACGCGGTACAAACGATCAACAGCCTTGGTATAACATACCGCAAAGACGTCGAGATGATCTTGAGCGAGGGCCATAACTAGACTTGTCACGCATAAGACAACACCCTGAAGGATTTTATAAGACATATGCTAGGAAAAGTGGTTTGAAGACGTGCCAAATCCGGATCGTCCATGATGGATACCAAGCGTAATGCCCATTCTGCCGCAGGAATAACATCAGGATGTTTCCGGTACAGTCGCAATAGCGTCAACGCTGCTTTCTTCTTGACGAACGTCTGAGAGGTCCTGTGGCATGATCAGTGGCTAAGTTTGAAAAAAGAGCAAGTCATCTTCACGGTGAAATAAGGAGTCTATGCACATCTTCTGAAAGAGCCTCGGCCATTTCACTGCTGCCAACATTTGCTATTGCATGCAAAGCAAGACAGTTGTTGACCTCGTTATTTTCGTCCAGATCCTTTCGTATCGAGTTCACGACTAAACGAAGGAAATCCGAGTTTTCATGCATGAGGAGTGTAACAGCAAGGTATCCCTGTTGACATCGTGAGATGTATCCAGAACAGAAATATTCAAGGCCATACGATCTGTTTCTCTGAATACTTGGAGCTTGCTATGAGATTGACTGCCTCCATGTGTCCAACGTCGACTTTGTAGCCCAGTATATATGTGAAGATGATCTTCGCAACATACCTGGAGACGCGAGGATTTAGATTGGAGATGGAACAGACGGTAATATTCCTGAGCTCACTTCTTCTTCTGGTAACCGTCGAGGTTTCCGTCTAGGAGTATCCTGTAGCCTGAAGGACGCGAAGGTGTTAGGAAAGGGCAGACCTTTGAACTTCTTGCGGATATTCGCCATCTCCTTGTTTATCCTCTTTTCTTCTAGTTCGCGCACGCGTGCCCCACGAATGTCCGCGATGAACTGAAGTAACGTCAATTGGGAACCACATTGGCAGCACGGGCAAAGCTCCTCACCTGAGTTAGACCACGCATATTGGCAGCCATCTCTGCAGAACTCAAGCCAACTGTCGGACGGGTCCCCAAGGATTGTCGTAATGAGCTGAGCTTGTGGGTGATTTGCCCTACAGGTGCTCAGTTAATCACGAGAGTGAAGCGGATAAAGGCGTGGGGTGCGACATCAATAACGCAAGGTAATTTATTGAAGCCTTTGCTAGACTTCCAGCACATTAGAACACGTTTCTACAGTACATGACGGACGATAGAGGTGGGATATGCATCTATAGAGTACTATCCGTGATACCAATCTAATCATGAATAAGAACTACGCGAGAGCCGACTTGGCGTGCCAGGTCTTGAGTTGTACACCGAACCAACACCATAAGGTGTTGAATGTCCCGACCTCGATAGTCCAGGTAGTCTGCTGGTAGAGAATGCGGGGGATGCCAGCGGCGTCGCATTCCGAGAACTAGCTACTGATTGTGCAGACATGCGTTCGTTGCTGTAGCGGTTTAGTATCTGCACAATGCCCCGTGTGATTGAATCTAGATCTGATAGTTCCTGTAGAGACAAAGAAAGGTCGTCGCTTAGCATTTCTTCACCTGCTCCATCCTCTCGTACAGGGATACCCGCGCGGAGAGGTCCAGTGCGCATTTTGCTCATGTGAATGCCTTCGAAAACTCGCAACATGCAGGCCGACACCATGCTCTTCAAACGCTGGAGGTCATTCAGAACATCCAAGTTTCCGACGATGGGCAACCATTCATCACATTCAAGCCCATGGTCAGCAATTTGAATATTATCCACACCAAATAATAGGTACGTCATGGGATCGAGACGTGTCGTGTTGATGAGGTACGTTTGTGGGGTTTGGCCAGTGACAGTGAGGTTCTGCCGTTTGTCCACATATGCGTATAGTTGCTTCTCTCTCTGAGGCAAGGAGCTACCCTCTTCAGATGGTCTGATATGTTTGCGGTGGTTCACACTACCCGGATGAATGAAAGTCAGCTATCGAGATCTGATCAGTAACATGGCACAACCACAACGACGAAAAGCTGGACCTTTTCATGCTGGGTGCGCAAAGTCATCTCACCCGTCCGGACAGCAAACTTGGGTTGGGTCGCCACAGCGACGAGGGCAGCAACCAGGGGGAGGGAGTGTGCATTGGCATCGAATGCTGACGGTATCATCCATGCACGGTCGCGTACCCTGCCATACACCTCTCCCTCAGCCACGTCAATGACCCCTGCCTGATATAAGGATTGTAGGAGATGTCCTCGGACTTTGGCAATCAATACTAGCGTTGACTTGGAGAGAAAGTTGTCGGTGCAGAACCGTGACATCCGCGCATGCTCGCCATTGCGGTACATCTCGGACCATGCCTCGTAAGCGTTTAGTATCGTCAGTGCATCTGATCTAAATTCCCTGGGAGACCATGTGGCCTTGACAGCAGCTGCTTCTGCTTTGAGGTGTAGAGGCGAAAAGAAGGGATCCCGATTAGTGAGAATAGCAGCTAGGGTGAGCGCCTTATCGAGACAACGAAAGAAGACGCCGTACAGGACCAAGCGGCCCATCTGCACATCTACTGGGAGCTGAAGGAGGACACGACCAAGTGATGTCAGGTTCTTCTGATGGTCCAAAGCGCCTACCATTTGAAGGGCTTTCATGGCTGCTGCAACACGATCAACTGCAGGAGGCTCGATTGTTGCTGCGAGAACTTCTTCGACTTCCATTCCAGGGAAACTCAAGGCTTTGATGTGCATAACGACATTGCTAAGGTCTACGCGCTTCATCTCGACTGTTTGGTGTGGATGAAGGTTTGCAGCGCGAGACTTGCTCAATAGACCAAAGTACTCTCCAGGACGATGCCTGCCTGCACGTCCGACCCTCTGGTTGAGATTTGATGTGCCAACCCATGCCGAGACGAGAGAAGATATATGTCGATCGGGGTCGAACCGCAATTCCTTGACCTTGGCGGTGTCGATGACGTACACGACATCTGGTATCGTGACCGAGGTTTCGGCGATGTTCGTCGCCAGGATGATACGACGGACACCCTTAGGAGGAGGGTCGAAAATAATTTGCTGTTCGGCAAGGGGAATCGTCGAATGTAAGACGTGAATACAGTACTTTGTTTGATCGCTGAAATCAAGTGGAAGGCTACCATCCAACAAGATCCGTTGGACGGACAAGATTTCTTCCCATCCTGGTAGAAACACAAGGACATGACCGGAACCGGACCGCTGAAGGACGTGCGAGACAGTGGCAGCTACAAGAGGAGCAGGCAATTCTAGTTCATCATCAGTCGACAAGGGCTGATAAGAGGACGATGGAAGCGACGGAGTGGTAGTGTGACCATGCTGAGCATACGCTTCTTCTCGCACGAGGTACTTGGAGACGGATTCGTCGGTGAACACCCAGTCGAGCTGAGGTTGCGTTTTCATGACACCAAGGAACTCCTCTAAGAAATACCTCACAACAGGAAAGGTGCGACCAGGAACTTGGATTATCGCAGCTTTGTTACCAGCGGCATCAGGAAAGTACTCTTGGAACAAACGTGGGTCGATAGTGGCACTCATTAGCACAACTCTGAGAGGAAGGTTGCGTGTTTTACGATCCTCCATCAAGCGCTTGAGCACAACAAGGAGGAGATCTGTATCGACGTCCCGCTCGTGGACTTCATCAACCAAAATATGTGTGACTTGGTCAAGTTTCGCGGCTGCAATACTACCCTCCGACATGGCAGACTGGAGACGCTTGAGCAGGACACCAATGGTACAGAAGGTGATGGAGCCATGTTCTTCGGGTAGTTTGGATTCGAAACGAACACTATAGCCTACAGAACCACTTCCAACGACTTCGCCCCGCTCCTTTGCCACGCGGTCAGCAACACTGAGTGCAGCGAGACGACGAGGTTGCGTGCAAACGATGTTGCAGTATGCACCTTCGCCGCGAGCGATGTAATCGTCAAGGATAAGCTGAGGGACTTGTGTGGTTTTGCCAGAACCAGTGGCGGCCATGCAAATAGTAACATCGTTGTTGGATATATGGGAGAGAAGGTCCTGGGAGCGGGTATAGATGGGAAGTGCAGCACGCATTGTTCGGATTTTCTTGGTGGACGGATCATGGAGATATGCTTGGCGTCTTTTGCCAAGTTCTGCAGACCTGGAGGCGGCGAGGTGAGGGGGATAATAACGTGGATGAGATGGAAGCGGAGGGGGGGGATGAAGAGAAATGGGAGATTTATTTGAAGCGGGCCTGTTCCTATAGAGCATAGACCTCTCGACATTGGAGCAAAGGTCGGCAATATCGTCAGCGAGGGTGTTGCTGATGGAGAGCGCAACCTTTGGGGCAAGGCCGAGATCCTTTCCAGACTTGGCAGCAACGAGGTAGCGCTTCCAGAGATCTGGATCGCAACTCTGGAGGTAATGGGTGACGTCGAGGTAGCACTGGATCTGGGCGTTTTTTTTGGTGGAAGCCGTACCCATGCCGATGCGACGGCCGCCAACGGACATGACGGCTTGCCAAGTGGAATTGATGTGCCCGTCTTGAAGGAGCTGATAGTCGACGTCAGGTTTGGGGAAGTCATACAGACGACAGTAATAGTCCATGAAGCTGCGAGCGCACTCGTATGAAACGAGAGAGCCATCGGACAGGGTGAGCTGGGACGGAGGTGCAGACTTGGATGGCTTGTCGAGCTGGACGTGAACAGAGGTCAGTTGGGGAGTGAAGGAAGGAGGTGGGTACGGACTAGACTATGGCGGTGGAGCTGGTAGAGAGCAGAAAGAGCACAGAGACGCTCTGCAGACTTTCTGTCGGAATGGTCGCCTATGGCGGTGATTTGTGGGTCAGTGTCGAGACGGAGGGAGCAGCTGTAGGCAGGGTGAGCGGAGAAGGGAGGGAGGGAAGAGGGACGGACCGGACGACGGGATGGTTGGCTGCGGTGTCCAGGAGGCGGGTGAACTGGTAGTCGAGCGGGATGGAGAGGAAGGCGGCAAAATTGGCAAGGGGGGACTTTGGGTTGTCGACGAGGGAGGGCTTGAGCGGGGGATGAGCGTCGTCGGGGCGGTGCGTGTTCTGGATGTAGAGGGCGTCGTGCAGGGGGCCAGAGAGGGGAGGGAGGATCGTGCTCGTCTTTTGGAGCTTCCCCGGACGCGAGTGAGCTGGGGTGGTGAAGGACCGCTTGGGCATCGTCGTCGTCGACCACCAGCGACGGAACATGGTCAAAGTACACGTCGGGCGGGCTAGGTTGGTACGCTACTCGTCGGCATTCTCCGCCTGCCGTCGGATCGCGTCCTCGATGCCCACCAGATACCTCAGCCGCACCGCCCACCTCTTCGCCCGCGCCCAGTCCCCGCCCCCGACTGCCCCCTCGATCGTTCGCAGCGCAACGCGCATCCTGTCTGTACATCGTTCAGTACACCGTACTCGCCACAACACACACACTGGCCGTCGTTGACCTCCCTCAGCCTCCCAAGGCCAGGGCCTCCGCTCCGCTCGATCGCCTCCCTCACCTCCATCACCTCCGCGATCAGCTCCATGTCCTCCATCTGCTCCTCCTCCCTCACCTCCTCTCCGTTCCGTTGCAGTACATACGCAATCCGCTCCATCGGCGACAGCAGCGTCTTGTATGCCGTGTTCACCGCGTTCGACACCGCCAGTGCCACGTCCTTGTCCCCCTTAGCACCTTGTTAGTTCACGTTGCCGCACTAGTCTAGAGTACCTTACCTCGCTTCTCGTCGCCCACCCGTCTGGGTGACACAGTCGTTGTGCTGCGAGAAACCCCCGTCTTAGATCGCCGGTGTCGACCACGAACGGGTTCGGACCATATGGCAGCCCGAGTAGCTCGTGGTGTGTGATTGAGTCGTGGACCCTCCCGATGTACTTGCACTGCGGACACACCGGCAGCGCGGTGGGTAGCCTTATCCCACACGCAGGACATGTCCTCGTTTTCACCCCTCCCAGCGTGTAGCCCCGTCGCTGTGCCAGTCGCCGTGCCCCTAGCTTGCCGAGTTGTGTCAACATGTTCATGGTGGGTGCGGCTTGCAGTCACCTCTTGCTCCCTGACTTATGGCTCTCACTCCACGCTCATACACACATACACACACACGCATGTCTCTCCCTATGCACATGTGCACCGACGTCCCCGCTGCAGCCGATCCTGCGCGTCGCCGTCTCCTTCGACGAAAATCACCCTTTCCCCGCTTCCCCTCCCTCCCATCCTGCACCTCTAAACACATCCCCCACTCCCTAACCAACCACCCTGCGGATAATCTCGTTGGTGACCCCGCAGACGACATACACATCGACGACGTCTACACCTCTTATCCTTCACACGACACGGATCTTTACCGCTGGGCCATCTTGTACGAAAACCAGAGAGGGTCCGTCATCCCCGTTCGTTTCCTCTTCCCTTCTGACTACCCGCCCAGAGTCACCCTCTTCTCCACACCGTTCTACTCTCCTCTTTCTCTCCTCCCATCCGACCCACAGCCATTCACACTGCCTCACACCTACAACACTCGTGCATCCCACCCAAACCTCTCCCTCGACAACTACCCCCTCCCAGATGGCACCTGGCGCTGGGTTTCCACCGCTTGGATGATCGACATGCGTACGGATCTCGGCGAGGTGCAGCACGACGGTTTCGAATACAACTGGTTCTTCCGCGATAGTCACTGGAGTTCCCAAGTCGGAAAACTCAGCACCGGCGCATGGGTCAGGCGTAGGCGCTGGATCAGGCTCATGATGCGCCCTGCAAACCATGTGCAAGGTCACGACGTCTCCTGCAATATCAATCACACTGTCATTCCTTCTCTGCGCACTGCTTCGATGATGTCCTTGCTCAAGGTGGATCCCCGTGTCCCTCATGCCTGGGACGGCGGCGAACAAGATTGGTTATACGTACACAGTTTACTCAGGCGGCTCGGACGCGACGGGCGCAAACTCGAATTATGGCGCATGTGGCTCGAACCCTGTTCACAGACACACGCATCCGATCTCAAGGCAAAGGGTAGACAGTCCGATACTTCGTCTTTATCCTTGCAGGAAGCTCTTGAAAAACGTCTCTCGGATGTCGTTCCTGAGAGAAACTCCCCACCGCCCGCGCGTCTGGTCACTATCCTCAGGAATCATGTACGTGCACTCCTTTTGTCTTTGCAGACTAACTGGAACACACACACGGCCCAGGGAGAGGCTATTCTCCGCTCCTTTGTATTTCCGGACTCGCGCGCGCAGTTTGGTGATCTCATAAGACGGGCTGGCTTGGCGCACGACCTCGAAAGTTGTCTTGGGCGTGCTTTTTCCGCAGTTGACGTTGATTTCTGGAGTTATACCGACAATCTGCACCAACGCTTGGGCAGGGACTGAGATTCACTGTAATATATACTTAATTTGTTTTCCGACGGACCTGTATTCACATGGTATATATTTCATGGTACTTATATTGCATTCGTGTGTCGTAGTCCGGGTAGCCCATGCCAGTGAGTCTGACGCCATCCTCATCCCCGTCCCCATCCCAGCCACCCCCATCATGGAAGACGACGTTCACCGTGATCATACAAGACATATTGGATAACCCCGACCATCCCATGAAAATTGCACTACGCACATATTTGCTCTGCCTCTCTCTCTCGCTGGGCCCTGTACTGCTACCTGTCGTTTTTGCACCGGCACTCCGCCCAAAGAGTTTCAGGATGCGTACAAGGGTCCTCTGGCGGGCATTCTTGAGGGAGTTGCGGACGAATAGGTTCTCTCCAGCGATGACAGCAGCCGTTGGGGGTGGAGCAGCCCTGCGACAACTTTGGGACTTGTTGGGACGTCGATCCACCCGTACCCCAGTCTGGGTATGCTATATCAACGCCCAACTAACACCATGCCAGAGGACATTTCTAGCCAACACGATCACCTCGACACTTGCAGTCACTCTCCTACGATGGAGGCGGCATCGACCGCGTGGAACGGTGTTCCCTACCTTGGACCTCAGCCTGCTCTTCTTCGTCCGCGCACTTGACGCGTTGGTCCAGGCGTTCCTCCTTCGAAGAGCCCAAAAGACTGGTGTACGACAAGGCCAGGTCCTTTCAGGCAATGGCACAGTGTCACTACTGCCTTCTGGGGTATCCTGCACACCGTCCATCAAGGCCGCTATTCAGTTGCCCGGCAAGCAGTGCGACGACCTCAACAAAGAGTGGCAAAAGAAGGTTGGGATGCATGTGGACGCACTTGTCTTCTGGGCAAGTTCTGCAAGGTTCGTCATGGTGCATCTCACTGTATCTGCGGTGCTTGTGTCGTTTACTTTTCTCACCAAAGGATCATGTGGTGCTTCTTCTATCAACCTCAGAGGTATGTTGCTTTTGCTTGGCTTGTGCTTGACTGACTCGATACATGGTTCTAGATTGCCTTCTTCTTATGCAAAATGGTAGGTCTATATGGTCTATTCAGCTGCAACAACATTATGATCTTCCTCGCGACAGGATAAACACCCTTGCCAATGTTGACAAGGAATTGTTGGAGGTCCTCCGCGCCCTCCGAGAAAGCACGTGGTCATATATTCACACTTCTTCTGCAAGACGTAACATGCTTTGTCCCTTGGCCGAAAAACTTGGACGTTCCCCGTCATGGGGCGATCCCACTGTTCTGCCTGCGTACGGGGGCAACCTTGCAAATGACGTATGGCGACAGCTAGGGGTTGATGGTCGAAGCGGTGTCGGGGGATTACCTTGCGAGCTTGTGCATGGTGACATTGGAGCAAGATTCGGGCTTCAGAGTAGTTGCTCTGCCAATGCTGCTATCAGAGCGGTAGATGCATTCGCGAAAGCACTCGTCATTTACTTCCCTGTAAGTCTGCGCTTGTGCACATTCATATGGCTTTGTAGCTCAACCAGGTTCGTTGATACCTCAGGTTCACTTCCTTCCAATTCTATTTACCAATCCCAACTCAATTCTGCGTCCACGTCACGCTTTAACCGCACTCCTGTCAGCTATCCGAAGTGCGACATTTCTTTCAACGTTCCTTTCCTCGTGCTGGTTCGCAGTCTGCTTTACCCGCACTCTCGTGCTTGCTCGGCTGTTCCCCAGAACCTCGCACGACGTATGGGATGGTCCTTACGGTGGTACTCTTGCCGGCTCCCTTGTTTGTGGGGCGAGCATCTGGATTGAAAACGCAAGGAGGAGAGGGGAGATGGCGCTTTACGTTCTGCCTAAAGCCTTGGGGACTTTGATACCGGAAAAATGGTTACGCAGTGGGCACTCGGTGGTCCGGCTCGCGGAATGGTGAGTCTACACGTAACTCGACGCTTCTCTTCTGTGACCACAATGATCTACATAGCTTGACATTTGTGTTATCCTTGGCATCGCTATTGACGTTCTCTGTCCACCAACCTGAGTCATTAAGAGGTTTATCGAGATGGACGCTAGCTTTCATCATGAAAGGATCCAATGCCTGCTTCTGGAACAAGCGCATGAGACGGTGCCCTTCTGCACTCGCTGAATCTGATCCCAACAAGGATTGACGCAAACAACAATTGTTACCCACATGCCAGTATAATAGGGAATTTTACTGCCTAAGATTACCCGCAGGCGATAGCAATGAATGTAATAGGGCAATATTCTAGCTTCTCATTACCCACTCCACAGGTGTAGTGCACAGTCGTAAAACGAGCAACTTGCGATCAACGTATTGCCTTGGCCCTGATGGAAAGACCAATCGACTCCATAGGCAAGAGATTCGTGTCGGTCATATCGTTTCGTTATCTCGTGATGCGTGTCACAACTTTTCTCCAACCCATCACCCGAAGGGTGAAAGCGGATGACCTTGAAACCATCGTGCATGCACGCAACAAGGAGGTCGTGCTTGCGTTCGGCGGATGGATGCCACTTTACCCTCCAGGCTCCTCCCCCGACATCCACGTTTGATAGGGTTTTTATGGGATTGCGTGCGTCAAAAAGTTGAACTTTGTTGTCATAGCTGCGCAAATGTTAAGTTATTCCAGAATTACATCGAGTGCGACCCACCTCCCAACAGCAATTAAATGCTCCAAATGCGGGTGGCTTTGGATTGTAGTCACCCCTGCAACGAACCTACGAAATTGCTCGGCTCAACATTCTAAATGTGCCATTACTCCATCTTTGCATACCGTTTATTGACGAAAAAGGGTCGATCAAAACCTTCCCGCTCGTCCCAGCCTTTCATTTGGAGATCATCCCCGCCTGGTCCAAAGGATCACAAATCAAAGGATTGTACGTGCAGTGAGCCTATTACCCGAGTAAATTACGGAGCTGTTCCAATAATTCCATGCCGCAATCCATGGCTCGTGGTCATGAGCAAACCACTTGTCAAAGACGAAGAGCTCTCCTTGAGTAGATGGCTTGAGGAGCGACAATGACCCATCTGACAGTGACACGATCAGGCTGCCAAGGCCGCTGCGAAGACATGCGTCATTCACTGATAAATCGGTGAGAAGGGCTAACCCGCACTTTGTTGGATATCGTCGGTTTGACCAGTCGATGGAGAGACATAACACGTCCTCCGACGCACAGGACAATCGCTGGAGTGGAGCTAATCTGTTCTGACCGAGGACAATTAACATAATATTTCTGGAAGGATTGATGAAGTAATAGACACCTCGTCAGTCAGCCATTCTCGCAGAGATATGTACCCTTTGGAATCAGCGATGCCCAAGACCGGAGTGCTTGTAGATGATCTATGACACCTAATAATGTGAGTGCCTATGTTCGCCAGGTGAAGAGAGTAGCTACCATTTTAGATCAAGAACAGCCGGCAAATCGATTTCTTGGAGTTGCAAACTGACATGAAATGTATGGTGATCTCGGTACCAGATGGTAAATTCTGAACTCACGGGGCGGCACCACCACCAGCGGATGATAGTCGAAAAAGCAAGCACTTGCCTTGTCTGTTCTGAGCGACATTTGGCGATGTCAACGTATCATCAGTGTTGTCATCACTCGTGTTCCCGGTCTGTGTGGACTCTAGGTAATACGTTCCACAGGCAAAGATGTCTTGCAAGCCGTCATGGGGGCAGAACTCGACTGAATCCGCTGGCCAGGTAGTGTTGAGCATCATGATCTGTGCACTTGGTGAAGTTGGCACGACCTAATTTGGCATGGTCCCCCTTTATGTATGTTGCACCTAGTTGGGGCTTAGATAGGCGGAGTGCGAAATAGGCATCACGTGAGGTGTGCTGTCTATGCTGGCTGTACTGAATAAGGTGCCCCTTCTTGAGCCGAGGTGGGGGCAGCCACTAAGGCGCCATAGCAGAGGAGGAACCTCTGAACTCACCAGAGAGGTGGTACAATAGTAAAAACCCTCCTGTATATTAAAATGCGGAGCTAGAAGCCCTTATATACAGGTATATGTGTTT